>DF242603.1:0-57223 GCA_000507305.1 Breviolum minutum Mf 1.05b.01
AAAGAAGTGGCCATACAATAAAAACACTTTAAATCTGCAGGGGGTCAAAATAGAGCGGGGGGGGTGTCAAAAAAAAGCAGGGGGGGTCAGAAAAAAGCAGGGGGGGGTCAAAAAAAAGCTGGGCCCAATGGTGACGAAGAGGAATAATTAAAAAGAAATGCAACCGTGCCAGCATATACGGCGAGGAAATGCAAACACACGTAATGCAAAATGACATAGCCAAGGCATCCAACAAAAAACACCACGCGGGTGATCAATGAAAGAAAATGAAAGCACACATATTGCAAAATCATTCTGCCAAGACATCCGAGACACCACGTGCAAATGCAAGTTTACACCCACTGCAAAATCATTTGTCCAAGGCACCCAGCAAGAGACAACACCGAGACAAATGTAACGCGTAAAGAAACTAAAGAATACTAGAACAAAGTGATTCGGCCAAAGCACCCAACAAAAGACAGCGTGCAGAAAACAAATTCGAACGGAAGGCCAATGCAGACCGCAAAATCATCAGGCCATTGCATCCAGCAGCTAGCCACACAAAGACAAAGAATGATAAGCAATCATCTGGGAGACAAATGAAAACTGGTTGGTGGTTGAACCAACCCATTCGGAAAAATATGAGTCAAAGTGGATTCATCTTCCCCAATTTTCGGGGTGAAAATAAAACATAGTTGAAACCACCAGGTAGTTGGTGATTTTGAAAACCGGATCACCTTTTCTGTCAGAAAAACCTTTGGAGGTCGTCCCTGACCCCGGCAAACCTGGAGTGATTGATCGGGTCACGAAATCAGTGAATCATCACATGATCCTCCAAAGGGTCCACCTAGATTATGATCACTTAACTCCAGACTCCGGGACCCACCACATCTGGGAGACAACATAATGCAAGAAATAAATGCCAACCTGTTGAGCCAAAAATGAGCCATCCAGCCAAAACAATCATTAATGACAGACAAATTGATTTCAGAAATGAAAGCAGCAAACCCCTGAAAAACCCTCACAATGGCCAGTCCTTTGAAGTGAAATACCCTGTTAAAGTTAGCCCATATGCGCCATATGTGGGTGTTTCCGAAAATAGTGGTACCCCCAAATCATCCATTTTAGGGTATTCCATTATAAACCATCCATTTTTGGGGTACCTCTATTTTTGGAAACACCCATGTGTATAGTCATTAGTAAATCGTCAAATTACCAGGGTGTGTAGTCTTTCTATGTCTTTCTATCATCCATTCTCGGGTGAGTCAACGGATGTTTCGCCCGTGGCATATATGAAGAACTCCTAACTTCCCGAGCCAATTTCGTCACTTCTCCAAAAACCGAGACATGGCAACCGGGTAACCCAAAATGGTACAGCCCTGAAAACTAACATGACATTGGAAAATCCCGAATTTTCAATAGGAAATACATCTTCAAATGGTACTTTTGGTGGTGTACTCTAGCAAATGGTACACCCAAAATTGGTACTTAACATTGGAAACTCCCCAATTTCAACAAATGGTAAGTATTTTCTTGTCATGTTGGTTTTCGAGTCGGGGGTTACTCTTCAAGGTCCGTAAAATGTACACTCTCAGGGTTCTCCAACCAATCTAGATAGATCTAGTGACTCTAGCGGTATCCTACACACATGACGACTCCGAAATCATCCAATCATCCTCGAGGTTTTTGGACCCAAACGGCGAAATGATAGTAGCGATCATGCGAGGCTGGCCGGGGGTTCCCGAAATGCAAAGTTCCCCGCGTTGCAATGCTCGGAGCTTAACTGGGGCCATCCCCGGATTGGCCATCTCATCCGGCCATACAATCCCGCGGGAAGGTTTGCTAAAACGATTTCAGGGTCCCGCATGTTGCCAAAGAGTTCCATGACCAACAAACAAAGATCCCGCAAAAAACAAGCTCTTTGGATAGCAGGGTTGAAACTCGCTCTTTTTCGGGATGCCGATTGGCGAGTTTTTGTTATGATAGACATATTGATCACTGAGAAAAGGCCCATGGAAGCCTATTTTCAAACTTCGAAAGCTAAGTTCCAACACTTGCAACAAACAATCGGAGTCAAACATGCTGCATTATAACGTGCAACTTGTCATCAAAAGCGCGCTGACCATCGTCCCTCAAAGACTCAGGGATTCTTATGCTTGCCAAAGACTTGCAATCCGCAAAGGCACAATTCCCAACGGCCGTTACAGACTCAGGGATTGTGATGCTGGCCAAAGAACTGCATTCTCTAAACGCACCGTCCCCAATGGCCGTCACAGACTCTGGGATAGTGATGCTTTCCAAAGACACGCAATTTGCAAACGCACCTCTCCCAATGGCCGTCACTGACTCGGGGATAGTGATGCTTGCCAAAGACTCACAATTCGCAAAGGCACGCTCCCGAATGGACGTCACAGACTCTGGGATAGTGATGCTTTCCAACGACCTGCAACCTTCAAATGCAGACTCCCCAATGGACGTCACAGACCCAGGCATAGTGATTCTCTCCAAAGAAATGCATCTTGCAAAGGCACTTCCCTGAATGGCCGTCACTGACTGAGGGATTGTGATGCTTGCCAAAGACTTGCAATCTGCAAAGGCTCCGTCCCCAATGGTCGTGACAGACTCTGGGATAGTGATGCTTTCCAAAGACACGCAATTTTCAAACGCATCTCCCGCAATGGCCGTCAAAGACTCGGGGATAGTGATGCTTGCCAAAGACTCACAATTTGCAAAGGCACGCTCCCCAATGGACGTCACAGACTCTGGGATAGTGATGCTTTCCAAAGAACTGCAACCCTCAAAGGCATCGTACCCAATGGCCGTCACTGACTCCGGGATTGCGATGCTTACCAAAGAACTGCAATTTTGAAAGGCAAATACCCCAATGGCCGTCACAGATTCTGGGATAGTGATTCTTGCCAAAGACTTGCATTGTTGAAAGAAAAATGCCCCAATGGCCGTCACAGAATTAGGGATAGTGATGCTTTCCAAGGAACTGCAATCTGCAAAAGCAAAGTCCGCAATGGTCGTCACTGACTGAGGGATAGTGATGCTGGCCAAAGAACTGCAATCTGCAAAGGCACCTTCCCCAATGGACGTCACAGACTCCGGGATAGTGATGCTCGCCAAAGAAATGCATCTTGCAAAGGCACTTCTCCCAATGACTGTCACCGACGCCTCAGGCATAGTAATGCTTGTCAAAGACCAGCAATCTGTAAAGGCAAAGTCAGCAATGGCGGTCACTGACTGAGGAATAGTGATGCTTGCCAAAGACTTGCAATTCTGAAAGGCAGAATTCCCAATAACCATCGCTGACTGAGGGATAGTGATGCTTGCCAAAGAAATGCATCTTGCAAAGGCACCGTCGCCAATAGCCGTGACAGACTCGGGGATTACCACCTTGACAACCTGATGGTAGTCTTCAAAGGCTCCAGCAGATATCTCTGTGAGAGACGACGGGATGTTGACTTGGAGGAGGCCCTCTGCATGGATGGCCTCTTTTGTTGCAGCTTCAACTTCGTTTCTGGAGTAAATGACGGTCACTTCCAATTCTTCATTCAACAGCCCAGCTGACTCCACCGTCTGATCATCATCTAACAATCTTCCGTCGACCAGGACCTTTACTCTTACGATTTTGCGGTCAATCGGATCTCCACCATGCTTCTTTCGAAAAAGCATTGCCTTCAATTCTTTAATGGTGGTTGTCGGCACGACTTCAAGGGTGAGGTCACCACCTTCTAAGGTCTTCACTTTCAGTTCGCGGTGCATGGCAGCCATGGCGGCAAGAAAGCCTTCAATAAGACATTGTCGAAGGCAAATTTAGAGGTTCCCCAACTTTGAAACATAACGAGTTGAGATACGGAAGATGGCAAGATTCCTTCATACTGCAAGATTCAATCCATTTTCTATGTAAAGAATTGCTCCCAAAACCTCAAAGAAAGAGCTTTTTGAGGGGCAACCAAAATGTTTTCCCCTTCTACTTAACCTATACTAAAAACGTTGGATCTTTCTCAACCTTGGCAGGTTTGGTCGCCTTAGCATGTCCTTCTTTTTAGCCCTGTTTGAGGACCGATCAAGAGCTGAAGCATGCCCGCGGCCACTGCCACAACTTTCAGAAACATCAAAGTTGACAATACCCTGGCGTGCTCCTGCCCACCCTGGGAAAGAATCAGACAACCAAAAACATCTCTTGATCGATTTGTTGGGGGTCGGTTGGCAATCTTTGACACAAGGTTCAACAAGCGGAAGAAAGGTACACTTCACACTTCACCCAAAATCGATTTTCAATTCCATGTCTACCAGGTATAGTGGGAAGCCAGAAAGTCATCGCGGGCATTCTGGAATCCACATGGAAGAAAAAAACATGGAAATTTCCACATCAAAACCATCTACCTGGCACGCCAAGTGTCCTATTTTTTTAAAGGCAACTTTACCCCTAAAACCAGCAACTATATCGCCCTAAAAAAACAGTGCCCCAATTTTCCACTGTTTAGAAACAGGCTTCCTTAATCGGAATTTTTTTTAGAAACCCCCTTAAGGCTGATGTATTTTTTTTCCGTTCGGAAACCCGGTGGCGATCTTTACAAAAAAATCGAACTCTCGATACACCTCTGGCGTTTTCACGGCGAGAGGTTTTTAATCCAAAATGGACATATTTGAACTGAAATACTCTTGATGTGTGTTAGCCCATATGTTGGGAGTATCTCCGGCCCACTACGTTGTGGCAAATGAAGGTTTCTAGGGGACCCTTCATAAAAATGAAGAAATTATTATTTCACTGTTAGTGGGTGGGGGATACCCCCAACCCATATATGTGTATTATTTTGACAGATTTCCAAGCTTTTTGTCTTTCTACCATCCCTTCCTGGGTCAAACAGATTTTTTCGCCGCGCCAAAAACCTAGACATGTAAATCTCCCCTCCCTAGGAATCAACCGTCATATTCTCAGCTGATGAGCAAGGGCTGTCCAATCACCTTCTCAGCATAGTATTAGGGTTCCCTTACCATTCTCAGAAGGTGATTGGATCCCTAGGGCATGGACAGGGTAACCCAAAATGGTACTTTTCAGGGGTAGTTTTGAGTGTCTCCTCTTTGTGCAAATTTCAAGTTGTTTCCACCAACCTTGCCATATTAGATATAGATCTATAACGCTATCCTTCAACGGGAAAGAAATATCTATATATCCTCCACCAAATTGAGCCCCAACAACCCATGGAAAAAATGAAGGTGTGATCACTAAACCCTAAAAGATATATGGCTTATTAATAACTTACAACGTATTTCACCCCTAAAAATTTCAGGAAGGAAACGTCGAAACCTCCCATGGCAGGGAATCATTGGACCAAACCCCCCAACTTAGCGCCGGTGTCGCCATGCAAAGCTCCGCAAGAACAAGAAGCTCCCAAACTCCACCGTCGACCTGAGGCCGTCACGCGAGACGTCGTGATGCAGCAGAAAATATCAGCGGATGGTTTTAGGGAGGGTATACATGTCCATCCTTTTGTCAACCCAAATAAATTGGAGAGCGTCAACCATCAGCGTCACTGTTTTGGTCCAAAAACTAATGGGATTTGGGGGAAGTCTCCTCATCCTCCTCCCTCTTGTTGCAGCGACCAGGCCCATAGTTTCTCATCGATAGCCGCATTTCTGACCCAACTCAACAGTTGGAAAAGTTGGGTTCTTAATTACCTAATAGGATCCATGGGACTGGTATATGTGCACCTACATGAAGGGTCATTTTTTTCATGGCAAATGTAGGCAAATATACCATACTACATCTAGGTGGTGGTTTCAACCCATCTGAAAAATATTAGTCAAAATGGGAATCTTTCCCCAGGTAGGGGTGAAAATTAAATATCCTTGAAACCACCAACCAGTACATGGATGGTATGGGCTATGAAGTTGGCATTTCCAGAACTGTTGAAAGAAAAGTCACCTTCATAACCCTGATTTTTTTAAGAAATCCAAATTCCCTCCCTGAAACTAACATAGTCCCGGAAAATTGATGGTTGGAAGATGACATTTCCTTTTGGGATGGTCTACTTTCAGATACTCATTAAGAGTTTCAGGGAGTGTAAAGCTTATAATTGCTTTTGTGTAACAAATGTAACAAAACCTTTCTGAAACAAACAAATTCTCCCGGAAAGAAAAAAAACGGACCCCCAACTTGCAATTGATTTTTTTTGTGTTGGGAAACCAGCACAACTAAGAAAAAACAATGCCCCTCTTTGGTTTTGATTGGGGAAATCCAGCTTCACAAAACGTCGAAACCGAATCCCGTTGAAGATTTTCGGGGTTTCATCTGAGGCTCCCAGACATCACTGATAACGGGCCACCAAGCTTTGCATCAGAGAAAACCAATAACCTGAGGAATTGGGCAGCTACTTGTTGGTAGGTTTTTGGGTTCCACCCGTTTGAAACAATATGCCTTTTCCCTGTTTTTTTTTGGATGTTTGGGCTGGGCCGTTGTTATCCTTTTGTTTTGGAGAGATTTGACGGAAACTACATGTTTGGAGGGGCATTGTAGTCATTGTTTGGCAGCCGCATTGCGGGGCGTTTAGTTCCAAAAGATGTGCTGAACGCGTGAGGTGTACAAAATTTAACCTATACACATTTCATTCATAATTTCTTGCAACGGACACTCTCTTGTCGAAAAAAAGGGGTCAATGGGCATGTCCCCGCAATAAAACACGATCCTTGATGACTTCACACTCTGGAACGACGCCATGCACATGATCCACATACCCTTGGACCCCAAGAACCCGTGGAAAATTAAAGGGTTTTAAGATTTTAAGTCCTCAAAATATGGGTCCCCCAACTACTTGTAACCCCCTAAAAATCTTCAGGAAGTTTGTGGGGTTGTAAATTTGGTATGTTTGGAGCCACTTACTATACGGCTTGCCGAAACAAATGCCGTCACCGGTAGGCAACCCTTAGGGAAAACCCGGGACTAAAGAGTGAAACGCGTTTAGTGGCTTACAGACATCTAAAATCCCGCGATCAACTAATCTTGGAGCGGCAACAGGGAACGTTTGGCTAATCTCAAAAGATGTGCTATTCGCTACATCTACCATTTCCAATGTCAATGTCCTGATAAACCTCTACATCTAAAAATAACTCTGTCCAAGAGGTACTCCACGAATCGAAGAAGCCCCCAAACATTTGGGGGAAAGAACGGTCTACCCTACCGGGTTACCGTGTAAGGGAAAGTAAGTATAATCATCTGGCATATCTATCTGAAATGAGTCAAACAAATAGAAGGGAAACTGCATCATTTGGTAGAAGACCAAAAGCAAAAAGCAGGCAGCTATGAAGTTTTCCGCCAGCAAAAAGGTGAGAAAAACACTTTCAAGAAGGACGTCGGACGCAGGGGTTTCTTTATAAGGGTTTGTAGGTGACATGGATTATGTTCCAGCACTTCTGATCTGGATCTACAGAAGTTATTGCGAAGGCAAGCTCAAAATGTCCAATGATTGCGCGCATATCACATAAGGACATATTATGGATATGATATGGAATAGATATAGATCACATATTCTGGATATACAGCGTGATATAAGATACCGTATAGATATCTGTAGATAGATGTATATGTTCGTCACCGCCAGGTCAAAGTAGATTTGGCAAAGTGCAAACTGTGTGTTTACTCATTGAATGCGTATGCATCTTGTGATATATTGCAATCAATTCTGTGGCTCCCATCGAATTCGAGAATGTTCCCCCTCTGGTCAACCAGCACAAAAAAAACGAGAGAAAATCCAGCAGAACATTTCATGGGGGCATTCTGAATGGCCACTCACAAATAAGAAAAAAAACAATCAGTGCTCGCAAAGAAAAAACATGTTGATCCAATCTTTATGCGGAAAGTCATTGGACATTTTGGCAAAAAAGACAAGTCGATGCAAATTCGTGAAACAGTTGGTTTTAACCTCCGATGATTCCTTCAGTACCTTTTGAACACCGAAAAAAAGGGTGCGATTTTCCAGCGGTCAAAAAGACAGACCCATCCGCACTGTCACTATCGGGAAACGGGTTTTTATACATCCCAGTTGGTATCACGCATTTGGAGAATCCATAAAAACTCAGAAGCTTGTTTGTCGTCCTTGTTTGTAATGAACAGTTCTTGGAAGTTGCGTATTTTGCAAGGAATTCACATCAAGTTGATGGTTGACCTTTGATTCATCAAGGGATGATAGATGAATTTTGAGAATTTTGAAGTTGATAGTTTGAATATCCACCATACATGACATGATATCTTTAGTTAGGCATCTCAACCTAAACCTTCATTTGCCACAATTGCCAGCATCCTACGTTGAAGGGTAGATTCAATTCATACCGTTAAAAAAACATGTTGTTGGTGCCTGAAGGTGGAGGAAGTTGAGTGTTTCTTCCCAAAAAGAGGTTCGATCCTATGATACTTTTGGGGACACGAATCGTGGACGATGATGATGATGATGATGATGATGATGATGAGGAGGAGGAGGAGGAGGAGTTACTCAGCTCAAGGACCATGAAATAAAAGCTTCAACTATATTTGTCCTAAGTAAATATTACACCCCCGAAGGAAGAACGCCTAAACAACCTGAAGTCATGCTGTTTTTGGATGATTTTCCTCTTCCTTTCGGGGTGTATTCTCAGGTTCAAAATGTTAATCTTCCGGGGTGTATGTCATAACTGGGCAAATTAGTATAATTCCAAAACCTGAATGTTTCCGAAGAATTTTGGAGGGAATTCCCTTACTTTTCACCTTTTCACCATCATTTGGGGTGACCGTTCCAACCGGCGGGTTGGGAAAGGTCGCTATAATTTGCCGATGTAAAGGTCAGCCATTGGCTGAGTAAATGGATGTTTCCGAAAATGGTGGTACCCCCAAATCATCCAATTTAATAGGGTTTTCCATTATAAACCATCCATTTTGGGGTACTCCTATTTTTGGAAACACCCAAATGATGATGATGATGGTACCCCATGTCGATCTGAGGTCACCCCCACGAGAAGTCCAATTGAGAATCACCCACTACCTCGATGGCCCATATCCATAGGATCCATGGAAAAATGGTATATATACCTACATGAATGGTTGATTTTTATGGGAAATGTAGCTAAATATACCAGTCCCATGGATACTATGGGATCCACCAACGAAAAACATCCACGAGTCGGTCTGATGATTTTCGTGGAAAAATCCCAAAGATGTGTTGTGTTTCATCATGGCTATAGTCAAAAAAAAAAACTACCACCAAACATATATAGCTCCTTTTCCTGGAAATCAGGGCCTTAATGATCAAGGCTTATAGCTTATTAACCATTTTGGTTTCTTTTAAATGAGGCCGAAGATTGAACCCGTGAGGCCTTTCCGAGAGGGGTACCGTGGGGCATTGGCCGGTTGGTTGATTTTTTTCCGTAGAAAAAGGGGAATCCATGATCCTTTATGCGGTTTTTCGAATGTCACAGGGCCAAAAAAGAAGATATGGTCCCAACGTAAAACGTAGCTATATAAAAGTAGTCCAAACATTATTATACATCTAGAATTTTCACTGAAAAGAATGGGGGGGGTGAGATTTGGAAAATTGGTGTTATTATATGAAACCAAGCCTGGATGATGTACAATGAAGATTATTGAGATGCAAATCCCTCAACATGTTTCAGCAACATGTTACATGTTTTGTTGTCAAGTCTTTTCTACCCCACCCCATTTTATTGAATGGGCTCCAATTGTTCATGACCACTTGAAAAAGGTCAACAACTCTTTTCAAGATGATCTTTTGGGGAACCTCTTCGTCTTCAGATCCTCAAATTATCAGGAGTCATGACTTCTGTAAGAGCTACCTACCCCATGAAGGATCCATGGGACGGGGATGTATATTTCCAGATATTTACACCCCTGAAAACTAACATGGATACCCAAAATAATGGTTTGGAAAAGGTAACTCCCTTTAAACAATGGCAATTTTTAGTATCGACATGTTAGATTTCTGGGGTGTACCTCCAAAAATTCAAGCCATTCCTGTAAAGAAAAAATTATAACTTCCTCGTCCCGTGGATCTTAACCTTGCCACCTGAAAATGTGGATTTGTGTTGCTTCTTGGCCCATCTGTCATGAAAAGGCTACTTGGAATCCCCACACCTTACACCCAGCCTTCAAAAAAAAAAACAGATCGAAATCCTATGACCCCATGATATATGGAGGTTGGCTAAGATTGCAAAAACCTTCCATTTCATGCGCGCCGGAATAACCGAGGTTTGATTGAGATCCCTCTTTTGTTGTTCCACCCCACCTGGTGTTTGATTCCTATGTTTCACCTTTTTTTTTGCGAAATCATGATGAGTTTTCAACCCAAACAATGAAGGCGAATCTTCTTCGGTTAAAAATCCTGAAAAAAAACAGCACAGATTGTCTTAAGCATTCTTAAAGAACCTCCCCAAATGGGTCCAAAGTTTCATGAAACCTTGTCTTGGTGTGATCAATTCTGAGTTTCCGGACAAACAACAAGAAGTCCAATAAAGCCATCGAGCGGACTGACAGGGTCTCATTGCTCAGCCTCGGGGTTTGGGATGACTTGTGTCGCAGTGACTCAAGCTGCATGCTTCCTATTTTAGAATAAACAGTAATATAGATTCTATATGATTCTATATATTATAATTACATGTGAATGAAATGTATATATATAGATATAAATTCAGTATGTTACCTACAGAGTAAATATAGAGCATATATAAAGTATTATATACATACTTACAAACTGTCCTCCTTTTTACGCAGGGGGAAGTGACCTTCCATTGTATGGGTCAATGTCCATTTGAGATTTTACAAGTGAAACCAACGAATCCTTGTTGTCAAAGCTCCATAAAATACAAATGACTGGAAGGCGGCATCCCAAGCTTCCAGAAATCCCATGAAATCCCGCACTTGGAGGATGGGCTCCCAGGACGGACGGACACGTGGCTTATGATCACCCCCCCATTTACAAGCAAGGCCATGTGGAAGGGGGTCCCACAACGCTGACCATGTGGGGTAACAACGTATCCGCCCCCGTCCTAGAATGATCCTCCAAGCAAACCTTCCCAACTTTTCCAGCCAACAACCCCACAGCAGTTACTGCAACTGGAAACGCTGAAAGTTGTGGGAGAAAAACAACCCATGGCCTCTAGGTGGTTTGAAGTACACCCCTGAAAAATTAACGGCTGGAACCCAAAGTCATGGAGGTGGATGGTTCCGGTTAGTTTCCAGATGTCAATTGGGTGATTTTTGGGTTTTCAGGGGTGTTTCCCCTTTTCATCCCCCCACACTTGAGAGGTCACGATTTTGCCACGCCTTTGATTTCGGCGTAAAAGTTTTCACCATCCCAAAAAGGGTCTTGCCAAATCGCAGAATTGCCAAGGGTGGATTCCTGGAAATCTCCCACAAAAAAATGGCAGGAGTTTCGGTCACGCCCCGCCAAACACGGCCCCTGCACCCTGGGGGACTGAACTTGAGATAAGTCAGGTTCTCTTGATAGCCTCGCAGGAAATTCCAGCGTGGGGAATCTTCACACTGAAAATTGTTTGAATTTTTCTCAAAAAGAAGCCATAAAAAGTTTCCTTAAAAAAAACATCAAAGAATACACACCCTACCATTGGCCCCCCAAACCTAGATTTTTTAGAGGTTTTTATGGTAAATAACCTGGTTTTTAGATGGCCAAAACCTTTATTTTTCATGGTTTTGGGGGCCCATGGTACCTATGCCCTCCCTTGAAAAAAAAAACAAATTTGCACCTGAAAAAGATTTTTCGCGGGCCTTTTTTAAGGAAACTCATCTGAAGCACCCATCGGTGTTTCAGGTGCTATGTTAGTTTCAGGGAGGGTCCCGGGTATGTTTTCCAGGCATGCACTGTTACCCAAACAAATACTCGCCCGAAATTTAACATGGAACCTGAAAATGATGGTTTCCAAAAGGAATCTCCTTTTCCAGGGACTTCTTTTCAGGTTCCATGTTAAATTTCAGGGGTGTAATGAGTCTCAAATAAAGGTTGTTCTTGTTTCCCGCCAACAAAGCACCTTGTTATTTTTGTAAAAGCTTACAACCATAAGAGGATTCCTTCTCAGGAGGTGTTTGGATGTCTGGGGGCAATGGATGCATCTATGATTAATGTGCTATCTTCATCATCACGAATCTTGCATCCAACATGCAAATTAGCTGTTTCAACTCACCATCCCTCATCCCTTCCAAACAAATTCTGCAAAAAACAATTCGCTGAATTTTGATTCAGACTTTTCAAAAACGAAGAAACCACCAGGGAAAAAAAAAAAACACCCCTTCCCCAACCCCCGAAGAACAAACGTCGACTGGTTTATCCACCATAGGCATCAGAGAATGATTGGGATGAACAATCACCTCCTCAGCAGTATTTAGGTTCCACTATCGTTCTCATAAGGTGATTGGATTCCTACTGTTGATGTTTCAGGAATCCTGCACCAGCTGAATATGGAGAATATTTTCAGTTTTCATTGGCTTTCCATAAATAACAAGTGGTTGTTACGGATTTCTTCCATCAACATGAGCAAAAAACATGTTTTTTGACCCCTTTGATTTCTTGGTGTTTCTTCCCGTCTTCCAATGTCCTGTGAATCTGGTGTTGTTTCAACCGAGTCACGGAAGAGTAGGGCTTGCTCTTCATCGAGATAACTGATGCGCGCGGCAGACGTCGGGTCGAAAGGTGCCCAAGTTTCGGGGTGATTTCACCGGGGTTTTCAGCTGGAAAAAAACGTTTTGAGCTTTTAGAGTTTTGATCCAACACATTTATTTAGTTGTTTGAAAAAACAAGAACTGTTTCGAAAGGTCGACCTATGTTTTTTCAGCTATTCCAAGACTGATAGGGATAAAAACACAGGAAATGTCCAGGTTGCATCGTGGCCGTTTGCAACGCTTTTCATCCTGTAGCAAACGAGACTTGGGTCTTTTAAGCTGACGTCGCCTGGTACTCCAACAATCCCCGCACTTCGATGTTCTTTCTTTGTTTACTCTTGATGGAAGAAATCCCATCTCCAACCACCTGGGATGGTGCTAAAACACCTGTAAAATAATGGGATAAAAACTACCAACAGTATCAATCAACTGGATCCCCCATTTCGATGTGTTTCTTTGGCTTGTTTGCTTTCGGAATGCTCGAAGCATCGAAACGAAGGTTTTCACGACCCAAATGGGTGTTTCCGAAAATAGGGGTACCCCCAAATCATCCATTTTAATACGGTTTTCCATTATAAACCATCCATTTTGGGGTACCCCTATTTTTGGAAACATCCAAATCACTTGGAAACGTTTCGCGTTTCAAAAAGCCCCACCAAGATCCGATCATGTTTTCATGCATCTTTCCCCGGTGGATCCCGATTTTTCTATACAACAAAAAAACACGAAAAAAAACTCCAGTGATCCTCCAATCATCATCACCCCGATGTGGAACTGATACTCATAGGTTGCAATACTGAACCCCGCCAACCGTTGGATACTTAGATTCATCCCCATATAGTTGCACAATCCCACGTATCCAACTGGGGCTTGCGATTTTAGGGTTTACTGGGATGAAATGATCATGTCATCATGTTGAAACAACTCTGCGCCGTAGGTTGGAAGCTCCCCAAAGCTCTGGAAGAGTGAGAGCTCAGCTGGGCCCGGAAGATGAAAATGTCTAGTCATTCCTTAAAGTGTGGCTCAAAAAATTACATTATCAATACATGATCACCAAGAAAATCACCTTTGTCATGAAAAAGAATCCCTTACCAAAAATGTTGTTCAAATGAATTGCGTCCATCAAGGTGTTGTTTTTGTCCCTTCAAATCCCTTCAACAAAAGAAATTCCTTTCTCCAATGGCCTGTTCACCCAAAATCCATACTGTGTTTTAATTTTTGTTTACATAAAGTCCCAAGTTGGAGAGAAATTCAACAAAAACAAAAAGCACATTCAAGACACGGCAAGAACAATTACTGAAAACAAGACAATTTCACGGCAAAAAAACACTCCCAAATCAAATCTATAACCATAGGATCCATGTGTGGTATATTTGCCTACAACTCAGATTCTGCTGATGCAAAGTGAACCTTAGGTGTCCACCATTCATGTAACCCTTGACTTTGTATTTCCTCCCCGCGTTTTTCTGGAGCCAAATTTCTGGTGTCCCCTTGCCCCCCGCAGCTTCAAGGCTCGGTCACTTAGCATGTGTCTGGCAGCCAGGCATCACCAGAACATTTCAGGTACCTAAATTGGAGGTATGAAACACCTATATAAGCTCTATGGATACGGCTATATTTCAGGGAAACTTCCCCCACTGCCCCCAAAAAAAAGCTGAAAATAAGCTAGTTGGTGGTTTTTCACCAACCCCTTTGAAAAATATGCTCGTCAAAATGGCTTCATCTTCCCCAATTTTCGGAGTGAACATGAAAAACATATTTCAGAAACCACCACCCAGATTAAGGTTCAGGTTTCACCCTTCATGGAGAAAAAATCCACCCCCCCAAAAAAATGGGCCGAAAATGATCGGTTCAGGTTTCACCCGAACCATGGTGAAATCCCAGGTCTCCGGACATATCCCAGACATTCGGCCCACTTCGAAAGCTGACTTTGGCCTTAGAAAAAATCGACAGGAGGTTCGGATCGATGATGCAAGGATCCAAGAGAAAAAACACGACTCATTTTGCCCACTCTTTTATATACTGAGAGAGGTTGTCAAAAACACTCACATCCCAACTCATATGATGAGTTTTTCCCATCTCAACTAAAGTTGCACATCTGAACTAGTCAATGTGATGATCAGTAATGCTTCTCAACTCCCATTTATGATGCAGCAGCAAATCATCTCACCGAATCTCCTTCGGTGACGCCAAGGCACATTCTGGGAGCTGGGATCCTCAGATAAAACCAAGACAATGGCGGAAGCCACCAGGCTAGCCCCAATGAAGTTGGACGACGTGCAAAAAACGAGGCATCTTTGGACATGGTTGTTTGAAACCGGTGGGAGTTTTTAAGTGGTGTGATTTAGGGATGGGGTGGTGGCAATTTTTTCGAGAAAACTCTCCCAAAATGAAAGCTGGCTGGCAAAATAATGTCCAATGATTTCATGGACTTCATCTTGGAAAACACAGGAAAATACCAATATTTTAGGCAACTGGATTGCTGGTTTTGGTCAAGTTGATGGAAATTAACGTCGCAACGGCCGGAAGTTCCAGGACCTTTTCGCCCTTGAAATACGTGTCGCATCAGTTATTTGTAAATCAGTGTTTCATTGAAATTTTTTGGAGCCTTTGAAACACCAAGATTTGTTGATCCGGACTAATCCTGGGCAAAGGGAAATGTTCAGAAAAAAATTGAAACCAATTCCCATCCTTGAATCTGGGTTTCCTTCCAGTGGGATAGACCGGCTCACTTTGAGTCAAGTGGCATGACCTAACTTAATTACATTGTTATCAAAGGAACTATATACACAAAAAAAACATGAGAAACAGCAATCGCAGAAACAACAAAGCCCCGTAGTTTTGAAACCACCAACTACTAACCAACCCAACCTCCCCCCAACCAAAACTCGATGGTTTTTCAAAAAACAAACCGAGGAGCAATTGCAAGTGGTGCTCTGAATGTGATCTCTCCCGTTTTTGATACCTGGCAAACCGTTGATCTCCAATCCGGGGGGGAAATTGAAGGTCACGGTTTTGAAGGGTTAAGTTTCGTAGTTGTTTTTGCGACTGGGGCCCATGTTTTGTTGTTTCTTACCTGAAAAAAAAAACGCCCCAGATTTGAGGTTTGGTTGTAATTCTTACGACATACATGTTTTTTTTGACGTCGTTTCTTTTTGCTGCGGATTTTTTGTGTCCTTTGACATTCCAGAGCTGCAAAGCATGGATTTACCAACAAAAGCCACCGGAGTAACAAGTGAACCCCGCAAAAAAACCTACAATAAAAATATGAAAGAATAGGGGAAAAATAATTCATATAGATATCCCCATATGTGAACTTCCCTACATCTTCATCACCCCCCTGCATAAACTACATAACTTGCCAGAATCAACATGTTCACTTCTACAAGCTTTGTGTACCCTCAATCCTTTGAGGATCGCTGCTAGAGGCTACGGCACAAGTTGTTCTGCAGTAGGCATAGATTCTACCAGGGAAGAGAAACTAGTTTGCATTGACCATTTTTGGGGCCAGCTTCGCCCAAAAAATAAATGTCCGCGTTTTTGTAATTCTGTCCGCTTACCAAGAAAAATTGGGAACCCAACAAGGGTGCCCCCCAAATCACCCCAATGCCACCCCCCAAGAAACAAGGCCATACTCAGGGATTCTTAGCCACCATGATTATTATCACTATTACTATCATTATTATCCCTTAAGCATCCAGGTGAATACTAACGTGGTGGTGTCCAAGGTGGTGTTGAGGAACGGCGGAAAACTTCATCAGAAATCGGAAAATTACACGAATTATCGCGACAAAGTGGCAAATCTTTGTGCTTTAGGTGTGTTCTACGAAAGATATTTTCACAGAGCCACTGGGTGCAAAAATTGAGTCAACCATAAGCGAAACATAAACGCCCTATAAGCGTGTACTGCCAGAACTCAACCCTGCCCCACCCCCATCCGTTTCACTCTTTCTACATTTTTTCTGGACAGTGTTGGTAGCATCAACCATGTGAGTTGCAGTCGCATGGAGCAAACACGACAGCAGGGACACAGTCCTGTCAGAATGCAGGAATTCAGCGATATCCGCGGAGGACATCCAAAATGTCAAATGCAGTAGATGCCAAAACATACCAAATCTTCTCCCTCTTGAGATGTACGAAAAGGACCCCCAAACAATAGAGACCTAATCAGTGAACCGTGCAACTGGATTTGTGAACTTTGGCCGTACTAGGCTCTTCATGAAAATCAAAAATCAGTAACTATTTGGTAAGTTCGGCCAGGTGGGTTACATTTTGATTCCTTCAGTTGCCATTGCTCCGGCTGAAGTTTCTTCTGGCCTAGCGGTTGCCATGTCCGAATTTGTTTTTACATTTGATCAGTGAACCCCGGATGCCACTGAAGGTTGCAAGTCACTACCTAACCTAAATAATACACGACTGAATCTGGGAAACATGGAATAAAGCCAGCAGCTTCAAATAAGATGGTCGCAAACATCTGCAAGATTAGTCAGATTAGTGTGATCTTTTCAATCCAAATCATTGCACGCCAAGCAGCTTTGAGTTCACCACATGGACTTATACTTCCAGAATAGGATAGCCGGCAGCACCCGGCCCAGCAGCTGGTAAACGCCCTTGTAGGTCACGGGACGTTTGAAGTCCAGGAACCACGCTGGCAGCATTTTGCCGTCCTTGCTTGGATTGCAAATGGTCTGTGGTGAAAAAAGGAATCCCATTCACCAGCAGTGCCAATGTTTGTGGACGTAGACTTGGTTTCGACACAATGAAACGTGATTTGTGCCCGGCGCAATTTGTTGCTGATTACGATAAATTTGGTGACAGGGGACAGAAATTGCATCTTTAGACTTTTTAACTAGGGCTCCATGAATGATGCGCAGTCAACATGAAGACACACTTGCAGATAAGGAGTCGCAAACAATGTCATAGGTCACCAAGTTGCCTGACTCACGTTTCCACGCTTTACGCTCTTCAGCATTGTCTCAGGCCCGACATGATTTTAAAGGTCTTGATTCGGAAGGTTAAACAAGATTCTGCTTCCATAGCCATGGAAATCCAAAGCAAGACAGCGTCCGTACAATCGCCTCTGACAAAGTCAAGTGGCGCTTGGACAATTCTTTCATCGCAGGCTTCTTGGTATAGCGGGCATCTGTGGCCACTTTGTGACTTTTAAAGTTACAAGGAGCAAGCTCTTTTGAACTGTTTCAGGTCATACACTGAACATCTTTGCTCGCATGCTGCCAATGTTTGAGAAGTCCCTGATTTTTAGAATAGCGTCAAAGCGAATGTCAGAACATTGCTCGAACTGACAGCTGCCCAGCAAAAACCCTAACAAAACCCCTGGAGATCATGCTTACCTTGGATCTGTAACACTGCATCCGCCGGTGTTTTGTTTCAATAGTTTGTCTATATACACACACCTTGTTTATACTTGGTGGCAAGACGCAAACGCTTACACAAATTTGACATTTATGTTCTGCAAAATCCTGACATCATAGAAGAAAACGAATACCAGGATGCAAGATGTCATATATCGAGAAATGAAGGCCGTCTTGGGAAAGGAAGCGGTCGACGTGGCCATTTGGCCGTATGAGCAACTCTGTAGTCCCACGTCAAACCAACGTCACGCACACTGAAAGAACCATGTTGCACGATCCGAAACTCACTCTGACTGGGATTGGCCTCTTTCTTAACGATTGATTGAAGCACGAAGCGGGGGCGGTGCATGGCCACGATTAAGATAGTCTTGGAAAGTCTTGCGCCATGCCCATGCCAAACAAAACCCTGTTTCCATGCACAAGACTTTATCGCGTCACACCCCGTCACAACATGCCTGTGAGGAAGCTGGTCCCTGTGCGTGCAATGCAGAAGTAACGACGTGCAATGAGACTGTCAGCCAACAGGAAATTCTCTAAAACAAAAGGACGGAGGCAAACCTCCCAGCCGAATCCTGTCGGACGCATGAACGGCAAGAATGAGCTGTGCCACTGGATGGCAATGCTCAACAATAACTATTTCCAACATTATTTCACCACGCATTTCGAAATGCACAAGGAAGGTCAATTTTTTCAGTTCCAATGATGGTGGTATAACAAATTTGGACAAAAATTGGATGGAAGATCAGTACTACAGGCAGCACATCACGGAAGCTGCATCTAAACCTGAGAATTATTCCCTTTGATTGGCACACCGTGAGCTTGGCAAAAAAAAACAGCAACAGGAAATTTACAGAAATTAAGATAATGGAATTTTTGGACCTATTTCACCGCCACTTTTGAGTACCGCCGTCATAGTATCTAAATGAAGCAGGCCTTATTAGTCCCCTTATTTCACAGGGGGAAACATGATGGGGGGCCGTATATATTTCTGGCTAATCAACCAAACCCCCCCTCGTGCCCCTCTGAGAAATAAAGGTCTAATAAGGCCTTATGAATGGAAACCAACGTTTAAAAAGCCACTGATCGTAAGGCCTTATTTTTGGGTATACGTTGGGGGGGTTGGTTGATTACCCTATTTTTGAAGGTCAACCCCCCCAAAACAAACAGAGGTCATTTGGGTTTTAGGCATCTATACCTGGAAAACAAGTTGCTGTTCATTTCCATCAGCTTAACCCCTAAAACCAGCAATCCAGTTTTCCCAAAAACTTGTTACTTTCCTAGGTTTTCCAGGTGTATATATTTATGTATCAGGGACTGGTTGGATGTATCCCTACCAACGAAATCTCCAAGAATCCCTAGAGAACACAATAAATACCATGGGTACACTGCTAGGGGTACACCCAATTGTCCCTTGAATATACCAACCCCTTGGATTCTCATGAAAATTAAAACAGGCAGGTACGACCAGCATCCAGGCTGACGCCTGTTGCCATAAAAACCATAACACCTCGGGGTTTCGACTGAGTCGCGGGATGACCACGGCAGCGGCGAGTCATGGATCTGCGGTTTTCCACCCTTTTTGTGAATTCTAAAAAAGTTGGACAAATCTAAAGAGAACCGGTTGGGGTTGGAGTCATGGATGATATTTGTGGGTTTTGATAATCATATTGCCATTGTTGTAAAAAGAACCTAAAACTACAACAATATATTGCAGTATTAGTCAGAATGTTGGCCAATATACTGTATATATATATTCTTTTCGTATATATGATATGTATTTGTAAATATATATATATATGATAGATGTATAGTGTGTGCATAGCTGAGAAGACGCACTTCAAAAAAAGATCGTCTTCAAACATCCTTCGTCACCTAAACATGAGTCGTAAACATCGTCTCAAGCGTCGTTTGAAAAAAAATGCTTGAAGACTCACAAGATTGGCCCCAGCCAGTTATAAATGGAGGTATACTTGGAGGATCATCCCAGCTAGTAACTTGTTAGTAACCGTTGTTTGGATTGAAACATCTTCGAAACACTCTTCAATAAGACATCTACCAACAAATGAGGACCAACTACAAAAAAAACATCCACAAAAACAGACAGAGAAATTAAATCTATATAGCTCACATTTTGAGGTGTTTTGTGTCCATCATCCATGATAGAAACACAAAACAAAAAAGTGCACGAAACCTCCCCGAAGAAACCCAACGGCCGGAACCCAAAAATGGAGTTTGGAAGGACGATTCCATGCATAAAAATCATCCCTTCCCCTTCCCCAAAATTCACCCGTCGTCGTTTTCTAGGTCATCCGACCAGCTCCCATAGACCATGACGGCCATAACACAACCGCCTGGGAAACAGGTGATGAATACACCCAAAAAACGAGAAACCCCCCGAAAACTGAGGGGATTTTTTGCCCCCCCGAAAACGCCAGGGACTTCAATTGCAAGGAAATATATACATCTGAACCAAACCCACAAACCCATGGGATTTTCAGAACAATTTGGTGGTTAAATCTTCAGGGGTAGGGCTCCTGAAAGTAAAGGTGACAAAGTTTTGGACCCCAAAAGCGGCGGTGGATTTTTTCGGTTTGATGGTGTTGAAATGGGCAATTTTTTTTTGAACAAAACTACGCCTACGCCAAAAAAAACACCCCCGGAAATCTAACGGCTGGATACCCAAGAAGATGGGCCTTTGGAAAAGGTGGTTCCAATTTTTAATATGGCCATGTTTGGGTATTCAAAAGTTAGATTTCCTGGGAGGGTATTTGCTACGCTAACCCCCGGCTAACCCGATCCCTGGTAGTACCTCAGAGCCACCCTGGTAGTGCCTTCCCGACAAAGGTATATGTAGTGATGTTTCAAGAAAATGAAAGTGCTAAAAACCAAGGAACCTTTTCCGCAGCTTCACACTGAATCGATTGTCTTTTCAGTATGAAGATGGCGTATGTCACACACACCCATAGTGCCAAACAATCAGGGGCAAGATACTACAAGTGGGTACAACCCTTGGAAAACTAACGCCTTGGAGAAGGTTCGAAATATAAGTATTTGAGCCACCTGGCGACAAAACTTTACGACATTCAGAACCCCCATCCCTTCCGCCATTTTGAAACTCCTCTCCCGTAGTCATCATCATCTTGACGTTTTATCTTGGTTTTGGTGAGGGTAGAGCCGGTATAATAACCTCCTGATGTTGAATGTAAAGAAGAAAAAAGATATACAGTACTGTATACTTGCCATACTTCTGAAAATTTGGGTCGTTTTTGTTTCTGTTGGCCATACTAGGATCAACTCGTTCAAACACATCCAAGTTCAACATGCCGATGTTTCACGCCCTAAGTATCATGACCCCTCTTCATCCACCCTTCCATTGGAGGGTCTTGCTGATCCGTATAGGGCAAGCCACTTAGCGGTCATGGCCGTACGTACGGCCCATGGCTACAGCTGCATTTTCCTGGACAACCGCAGCTGCATCAACGGTATGGAAGTATTTGAGTGGATACACCAAACATCTACAACCTAGGTATAGTGGCATGTGTTCATCCCCCCAAAAATTGCAGGATAGACACTCCCTGAAACGAACAGCAGTTTACGCCCCCCTGATTTCAGGTGGGTTTCCAAGCTCGGGATTTCCGTTTCAATCGGGGCTCCGCATTTTCAGGGACGAACTGTTTCCAAAGAAATATCCAAGAGGATGCACTGAACGGACCCCTAAACCTGAGTATCTTATAGCTCTAGCAACTTACTTAGGGGTCCGTTGGGAAGGTCCCATTCCATTTTTGATAGACTGTTAGTTTCAGGGAGTGTAGGATAACACCAGCTAAGAGTACTTTCCAAATAACATTATCCAACCACCTGAAAAAAGTGAAGCAATGCTGTCGATGGAAGAAATCCTGCTAAGCAGTTGAGTCCTGGTCAATATCCCATTATTTACATGGTTTCAGCACCATCCCAGGTGGTTGGCCTTGGGATTTCTGAACCATCAACAGGTGGTGTATACATCGTTTGTGACTGATGATATGCCACCTCTTTGACCAAACCTTGGACATCGTTTTTTTCCATTTGAGCCACGAAAAAAACCCTCTGATACTTTCCATGAAATACTGGTTGGTTTTTAGGGATCCTCATAATGGCTTATTATAATCCCTATATATTTGGGTAGGATTTCATCCCCGAAAAATAACCTAAGCAACCAGGGGCCCTTTTTTTCATTGCTCAAATTTGAGTCCCTACTGAAAATCAACCATTTCCAGAGACTTTTGAGACGAAACCTCATTTTTTCCTTCAGATATCAGGCATCTGCAAAAAGTGGTAGCTGGTAGCTGTGCTTTTGCCATCTTGTAGGCCAAAGAAGATTGCAGATTTTCATTCAGAGGGTGGGTTCTTTTCCTCAAGATAAATTAATGATTTTTTTCTGTCTCGTGGTCATAATTGTGGTTTGTTTCCCCCTTATCGGGCTCATGTAAGTTGTGGAAGTTGGTTTTGATAAGACCCACCCCAAAAAAAAGGGAAACTTCTTTCTCTATCTTTGCAGCTTACCCCTTTGTAGCTTCCCCAAGTTCTTTCAACTGGGACCGTTGCGGGGTTTCATCGGTTTCATACATCAGAGGTGCTTAGCTGAATTTTGATCAACAGCAGCAAACCCCCTCAAAATAAACAACATCGGTCCAACAAAACTAAACTCAAGTCCTACATACTTAGTCCTACTATATAATTACACCTCTTTGTGTATGGCAAAAAAATACCAAACCGCAACTTGTACCGAACTTTTTCGGGATGGCAAAAACCGCCCATGTATGTTGATGCTGGGGTGAAAAAAGAAAGAAACCCTGTCCGAAATCCAACTCCGCCTGAAGCACGTGCGCAACGTGCGTTGCAACACGCCGAAAACACGTTTGAGCTTGAAAGGGATCAACGGCCACGCGCGGTAACGGAAACTCCAAGGTGACTATGGGCGAATGTGACCAGGGGGAACTGCCCAAGAGCTATTGAAAAAATAGAAATTTTGGTGTTGGAATTCTGAAAACTGCAATGAAGGACATATCATTTTATGTTTATGTTGCCAGATTTGGTACGTCAACAGATCACTTCGGGGTCTGAGTAGAGTAGTAAACCACCAACATTGATCGCGAATCAATCATTGACGGATAGTTTGGGATTGTTTAAGAAATAGAATGTCTGTATAGTGGTTTCCTTTTCAAATCTCGCGTACTTTGAAGGCTTGAAAGTACGTCCAAAAGGAAATCGTCCCACTACCATCCACACATCATAGAAATAATTATTCTGGTTCTGGTAATATTTGATAGAGATTTTATAATCCCTGAAGAAGGCAATATATAGCTCGATGCTCGTATAAAAGCGGTATATTAGCCAACTGGGCGATTCTATGCTACCTATATACCACCTTTTACAAGAACCTGAAAAACCCGTTGAACACAGCACCACACCACAGAATTCCACTATGGAAAGCTGCTTCCCTTCCCCCCCGAAGTATCATCAAAATCACCGCATACTGTTTCCAGGACCCTGTACTATCTGTATATTTTAGTTGGCAGTGAAGTATTTTCCTACCAAATCATATATGAGGAGGCGTGTTTCACACATCCTGGTGCTTACTCGATCTTGATCGCAGGTCTGTGAAGGATCAACCTTTTAAACCAAACAATAAAAGTTAAGTTGTCTTCGTTAGGAACACCAAAAAGCGATCTTTCAATGATTTTGCCCACGTACCCTGGGAAGATACCCGTTCAACTTCCCCAAAACCCACACAGAAAGAAATTCCCAAACAGAAACTGTTGGTGAAGGGTCCTTTTGGTATCTTCCAGGGGGCCCATGTGGGTGAGATCTGTAGCAATCTTTCATGTAAGATTCTCCAGTCTGTTTGGGACCGTGTCATTTGACTTGATGATGTTTCTACTTACCATTCCCATAGGATACTAAAGCCCAGCCAAATTACCTCGATTTTTGAAGGTCAAACCCTCAAGACAAGGTCCAACTTCCAATCAAAGTAAGGGTCATCAAAGGGTTCCAGGTAAATATACAATGGTATGGATGCTATGGGATTGTTGAAATCCGCCCTGTGTAATTCGCATCACATCTCAGTTTTGAGCCGATTTTTTTCAACTCCACACACCTCCACCCACCACTTCACCACTTCATTGTCTTAGCATGGCATCTTTTTCGACACCTCTTTTTTGTGGCCGTTCGTTTTGGTGCGCCAGTAGCGCGTCGAGACCGGTGAGAAGTTGTAGATTCGCCTGAAGTTTGAAGCTGTTTTTGTGTTTGAATGTTGGTTTGGTTGTGACAAGTGACGACTTCAGTTTTTGTTGAGACCTCCATCTACAGGAGTTGTCTTTTCGGAAAAAAAATCACAAAACAACTTGATTTCAAGACTATTTGAAAAAGGATTTTTTTCAGAAAGGGTACGTCATACAGCATGCATGTGACTGCTGAGTAATAAATAAAATATAAAGACATACAAAATCATATAAAGACTGTAAAAACCCTGGGATCAAGGCCTTCCCATTGGTTCCAAGACAGATTTCGTTGTATTTTTTCAGGGAACCTCATGTGATTCTTCGAGTTGCCAAAAAAAAGGGTTTAAAATCCAAGTTGTTGTGGTCTGATTCCTGTTGATTGGCTTGGCTCTGGGGTGACGGAAAAACCAGCTGCAAAAGGATTTTGGGCTCATGAATTTTTGAAACAATTCCCTCTTCCACGTTGTCGAGTGGCCATTGGCTTTCTGGAGACTTGATCATCAAAATTGGTATCATGGAAATCCAGCAACCCAATCTGCCATCCGCATGAAAACTACAGAAAAGTAAAGCTGGACCTAGAAATTTGGGGCCTTCTCAACAAACCAAAAGCAACTGGGAACTCTTCATCCCTTCAAACCGGAAATTTGTTTGAGAGGTAAGTGGGCATGAAGGTATGGGGTCCCTATTTCTCCGAGATTCTGACCCTCAAAATCAACTTCTTGGGTGAGGTCAAAAATGCTGAAGTAGCTATGGTGATTTTGGGGGGGTCGGATCTCCTAATCCTAAGGTCCAACCAACCACCTCTACCACCTTTCGGGATTTTCAGTCATGTCGGTTTCATCGCCTTTTTTTTGTCCCCTGCGAGTTCGAAATGACCCCGAAAGTTGAGCACAAACTGTCGACCGCATCAAGGCCGGCCCAGTTGCAACAAACAAACACACACGTCAAACATACCGTATTATAGCTCGCACCTCATCATCAAAGGCCTCCCAGACATCGTCCCGCAAAGACTCAGGGATTGTGATGCTTGCCAAAGAATCACAATCTGCAAAGGCATAGGTCCCAATGGACGTCACAGAATTAGGAATAGTAATGCTCACCAAAGAACGGCAACATTGAAAGGCATGATTCGCAATGAATGTCACAGACCCAGGAATAGTGACGCTTGCCAAAGACTCACAACGGGCAAACGCAAATTCCCCGATGGACGTCACAGAATTAGGGATAGTAATGCTCGCCAAAGACCTGCAACCTGCAAAGGCATGAGGCTTGATGAATGTCACGGACTCCGGGATAGTGATGGTTTCCAAAGACCTGCAGGCAAAAAAAGCACTGCTCCCAATGGACGTCACAGACTCGGAGATTGCCACCTTGACCACCTGATGGCACCCGTCAAAGGCTCTAGCAGGAAGTTCCGTGAGAGAGCAGGGGATGTTAACTTGGAGGAGGCCTTCTGCATGGATTGCCTCTTTTGTTGCCGCTTCAACTTCGTTTCTGCAAAAAATTGCAGTCACTTCCGATTCGGCATGCAACAACCCCGCAGACTCCAGCGTCTGATCATCATCTACCAGCAATCCGTCGGCCAGGACCTTTACTTTGAGGATTTTGTGCTCAATGGGATCTTCACAATGCTTCTTTTCATGAAGCATTGCCTTCAATTCTCTAATGGTGGCCTTCGGCACGACTTGAACCGTGAAGTCATCACCGTCTAAGGTCTTCACTTTCAGTTCGCATTGCATTGCGGCCATGGCTTCCAGAAAACCTTCAACACGAAATCGCGGAAGGTTAAGGTATGTCTCCAAAATGTGAGGTGCTACTTCTCTACTCAATGCACAATTTGCGAGAAATTTGGAGGTTTGCCGAAGATCGTACTGCAAGATTCATCCAGGATTCTATATGAATCATTCCATGGGAAGCCCTTTTCCAACACCCTTACCAAAAAGGCTTGTTTTTTTCTGAAAGTTGGCGTCAACAACACAAACAGCTTTCGAAGCATCAAAGTATGACCATAATATGATCACTTGATCCTGCCCACCCTGGAAAAAAAACTTTCTCCCAACTGGTTGGCGGTTGGCAACCTTTGAGTTTGTATATATATATATATATATAGAGATAATAGTATCTGTGGCCAAAGTTTGAAAGGTACACTTCACACTTCACTAACCAACCTGAAAACCCATGTCCTACCAGGCATGAGAATGACTGAAAGTCTGAATTCGTCATCCTGAGGTGCAACGGTTTCTGCACCTTTTTTGCTGCGGAAATCTACATGGAACCCAGGTGGAATCCAGTTGTAAATCCATCAACATTCCGACTGATACCGTATACATCTTACTTGTGAATCGAATGTTTATGAAACCCATATGCTCCATGTATGGACTATATTTACCTTACATTTGGCCTTAAATGTAGGTAAATATACCATACATGGATCCTATGGGAAAAGTTCTTTTTGAAGATGGGATGTAAACCAAAACTTCAGGGTTTTGTTGGGTGGAAGCCTTGATATATTAGATATATGGTAAGTGGATCTTTATGAAACTCAGGTCGTTGGGTTCAAACCTTTGATACGTGGCATTATCCTAAAATAAGGCTGTCATAGGCGTTGTACATGTAATATTATATATCAAATATAAAATCTTCATTTCTATTTATAGTTGAATTCATGTTTAATTCATATTCATTTATCTATATATATAATCATTGGTATGCACATAAGAATTGGCCCCCCCCTTGGGGTCTTTTATGATAGCACATCCATGCTTCCCAAATAATCAAAGCACCTTGTGGTGAAGGATGGATCTAACTAATGGATCTGACAGGACTCGAAATCCAAGTCGTGGTGGTCCGATTCTCGTTGACTGGCTCCGAAACACCGGGGTTCCTAGCACCAAGTGGAGCCAAGGCAAAGGTCAGGTCCAACCTGGCCGCAGAGCTCCAGGTCAGACATGGCCAAGGCACACGAAAAACTCCAAGCAAGTGTGGAACGAGTTTTGCGGAGAGTCAGAGGACAACTTGTTCTATTGGATTGGATGGTCGTGCTTCTTGTAGTAAACTGTTATAGAGATTGAAAAACCTCTGCAAAGGGGTTTTGGACTCAGGAATTTGGAAACAATTTCTTATTCCCAGGTGACGAGTGGCCGTTGGCCCCATTTCCTGAGCACACAGAAAATAAAACTGGGCCTAGAAATTGCGGGCTTATCAAAAAACCCAAAAGCAACTGGGAACTCTTCATCCCTTCAAACTGGAAATTTGTTGAGAGGTCTGTGAGCAAGGTGTGGGTCCCTATTTCTCCGAAATTCTGACCCTCAAAGCCTCATCTTCTTGAAATCAGAAAAGCTGAAGCTATGGTGATTTTGGGGGGGGGCTCGGATCTCCTAGTCCTAAGGTCCTAAACCACCTTTCGGGATTTTCAGTCATGTCGGTTTCATCGCCTTTTTTTTGCCCCTGCGAGTTCGAAATGACCCCGAAAGTTGAGCACAAACTGTCGACCGCATCAAGGCCGGCCCAGTTGCAACAAACAAACACACACGTCAAACATACCGTATTATAGCTTGCAAATCATCATCAAAGGCCTCCCAGGCATCGTCCCTCAAAGACTCAGGGATAGTGATGCTCGCCAAAGATCTGCAACCGAAAAAGGCTTCTCTCCCAATGACTGTCACTGACTTAGGGATAGTGATGCTTTCCAAAGACACGCATGCTTCAAAGGCAAACTCCCCAGTGGCTGTCACAGACTCAGGGAGAGCGATGCTTTTCAAAGACTGACAATCTGCAAAGGCATAGGTCCCAATGGACGTCACAGAACTAGGGATAGCAATGCTCGACAAAGAACGGCAACTTTGAAAGGCAACGTCCCCAATGGATGCCACAGACTCCGGGATGGTGATGCTTTCCAAAGACTGACAACCTTCAAAGGCATGATTCGCAATGAATGTCACAGACCCAGGAATAGTGACGCTTGCCAAAGACTCACAACGGGCAAACGCAAATTCCCCAATGGACGTCACAGAATTCGGGATAGTGATTCCCTTCAAAGACTCACAACCTGCAAAGGCAGCTTCCCCAATGGACGCCACCGACTCGGGGATTGCCACCTTGACCACCTGAAAGCACCCAATAAAGGCTCTATCAGGAATTTCCGTGAGAGAGCAGGGGATGTTAACTTGAAGGAAGCCCTCTGCATGGATCATCTCTTTTGTTGCGGCTTCAACTTCGTTTCTGCAGAAAATTACAGTAGCTTCCGATTCGGCATGCAACAGCCCCGCAGACTCCAGCGTCTGATCATCATCTACCAGCAATCCGTCGGCCAGGATCTTTACTTTGAGGATTTTGTGCTCAATGGGATCTTCACAATGCTTCTTTTCATGAAGCATTGCCTTCAATTCTCTAATGGTGGTGGTCGGCACGACTTCAACAGTGAAGTCATCACCGTCTAAGGTCTTTACTTTCAGTTCGCGGGACATGACGGCCATGGCTGCCAGAAAATCTTCACCGCGAAATCGTCAAAGGTTAAGGTGTGTCTCCAAAATGTGAGGTGCTACTTCTCTACTACATGCACAATTCTTGCCACAAATTTGGAGGTTTGCCGAAGATCGTTTCCTGCAAAATTCATATGTGAATCGTTCCATGGGAAGCCCTTCACCAAAAAGGCTTCTTTTTTCTGAAAGTTGGCGTCAACAACACAAACAGCTTTCGAAGCATCAAAGTATGACCATTATGATCACTTGATCCTGCCCCATCCTGGAAAAATACTATCTCCCAACTGGTTGGCGGGTGGCAACCTTTGGATTTGTATTCAGATACTAGTATATGTAGCAAAAGTTGGAAAGATACACTTCACACTTCACGAACCAACATGCAAACCCATGTCCTAATAGGCATGAGAAGCACTGTGAAAGTCTGAAAGTCATCCTGAGGTGCAACGGTTTCTGTACCTGTTTTTGCTGAAATCTACATGGTAAATCCATCGACATTTCGCCTTACATATACGTGTTAATTGCGAATCGAATCTTTATGAAACCCATTTGCTCCATGTATGGAATATTTGCCTACCTTTGGCCTAAATATATGGTAAATGTTGGTTAAATATACCATACAGCAGCAACTTGGAAGGAATCTTTATGACACTCAGGTCGAGGAAGGGTTCAAGCCTTGATATGCGGGAAAATTGTGGAAAAGTTGGTGAATATATCATATCTCTTATATACTGTCATAGGCTGTACACATCATATATAATATATATCATATCCTGTTTATTTATTTATTTATCTATTTATTTATTCATTTATTCATTTGATTATTTATTTATTTATCTATTTATTTATTGCATTATTTTTTCATTGTATTGTATTTATTTATTTATCTATTTTTTATTTACTTATTTATTTATTATTTATTTACTTATCTATCTATTTAGATTTATCTATTTATAAATCTACATCTAAATCTATATACGTCGATTTTTATCTATATCTAAAACATATATATATATATATATCAATTGTCCCCCCTTCGGGTCTTTTATGATAGCACATCCATGCTCCCCAATACTCAAAGCGCCTGTGGTGAGGATGGATCTAACTAATGGATCTGGCAGGGCCCAAATCCAAGTCGTCGTGGTCACTTCCCATTGATTGGCTTGGTTCCTGGCATCGAGTGGAGCCAAGGCAAAGGTGATGTTTGTCAGTTAGGATCAAATATTATGGCAATGGTTCCTTAACTTTGAACCACAACTGCAAAATTCATGAGTTTTCTATGCAAATCATCAGGGGAACCCATGCCCCCTTTACTAAACCTACTAAAAAGGTTTCTGAAGGTTGGCAGGTTTGTTCGCCATCACATGTCCTGTATTTTTTTGTGATTTTGGCCGCGGAGAGTCTCAAGACCTCAAAAAGTAACGACCACAAACAACTTTCGAAGCATCAAAGTATAGCCATTATGATCACTGGCTCCTTCCCACCCTGGAAAAAAAAACTATCTATCAACTGGTTGGCAAGGCAATCTTTGAACTTGTATACGGGTCAAAAGCTTGAAAGGTGACATAAATGCAATAGTCTGTCAATATTACATGCGCGCTGCAAGATCTTAAGAGTCTGAAGAACTCAAACCCTGAAGCGTTCGGAAGTCGCGACTTAGCAAGTGATGGAATGAATCGAAGAGATCCAGTGGAAAAGGGAAGGGAAACTACGGAAAACAGCAAGCAATTTCCATCAAGTTGGATTGTGAACATCTGAGACTTTCATGAGATGGCAGTCTGAAAATGCCAGCCCTACAAGAAGAACCCAACGAAGAAACATCCTTTCAGGTGGTCTAAGTCTAAGTCGGTAGCAACAAGTCTCAATCGATCACATCCCCAGATCGGTGCTGGAGACATCCCGGACACTCATGGACACCTTCAGCCTCCAAGCAACATCGGTCCTTCCGAAGTGGACACCAGCACCATGAGGCACCATGCACCACCATGACCATGGTCATCCTGGTGCAGAGATCAGCTCTGCAATGGAAGCGGCAAATGCCATGTGACTTTTGGATGCTTCGTCTCCGAAATCCAGCAAGGAAGAATGAAAACCGCAGAGCTGAAGCTCATCAGCATATCCGCTCGTCGCTACCCCTGCGAAATTTCACCAAACAACACGCCTACCTTTGACATGACACAACTTCTCTAGAATCTGTGAATTTTCTGAGGAGAGAGCTGATATAGAATCTTTTCCCTTATTTCAGGAAGGTCTTGGCCAAAACCGCCAGGCAACTGTGGACGCCAAAGCACAAAGCAGCTGTCATCTTCACTTTTTCAGCAGCTGAGGTGAGTTCGGACGCGCCATACGGCGAGCATTAAGTGCAGGAACAGAAAGGATTCTCACCCATCAAAGAATCCAAAAATAACCAAGTTAGGAATGCAACTTGAGACTACAGGTGCAAACATACGCGAATGAAGTCACTGTTAAATCAAAACCAAATTTGTAAAGTCAAAATCTTGGCGAGTCCTTCTTGACCTGGCGATGCACGAATTCATTCAACATCGTAGATCCAAGTTCCGTGGACTAAGGCTCTGCATTGGTTGGAACGATGGATCCAACGGGTGCATCCTGCAGCCGCTTCACGGTGGGATCGATGTCAATGGTGGGAACCCCTGGCCACTGCCAGTCGTTTGCATCTAAGTTCAAAGCCACTAGGTGAGTTTTGCAGAACCAGGTTCTCATGTTCGTAGCTTCAAGGTGCTGGTAAGCCGACAAGCGCGGGAAAAGAATTGGAAACAAACGAAACTATGATACAGTGATTGTCCGATTGTCTGCTTGAAATATTGTGATCAACGTTGGGAACCACACCATAGGCTTTAGGGGGCGCCTGCTACTCATTGTCATGGCAAACTCGACAAGTCGAGAAGGCATCCAATTTTAGCCCGCCTCCCAAGCTAGATGGAGCTTGAAACCTGTCCCGCACCGAGGCGCCTCCGGTAAGCATTTGAGGCAAAGATCGAAGTGGCACTCCCTTGGCTCGGGCAACTGGTGGCAATAGTTCTGCCGATGTGTCTAAATGGACCGATCCATTGCCAATTTGGAGCGCTAGCAGCTTCACCTGCAGTGTCTAATGTCCAATGACAATCCTGGGTCACCCCAACCCAGCACAGCGATGCACCCGTTCACGTAGGCTGAGGCTTCGATGGCACCTGGCAGGGACCAAGGTATCGCTGCCCAACAAATTGGAAACGCACAAATTGATGTGCTGAACTGGACCGTGTACATTGGTTCCATCTCGGAAACACGTCTTTTTGTCATCTCTGCGTCAACCCTCAAAGCTCTTAGTAAGGGCCACCCCAAGTGCTCACCCATCCCAAGTGCCTGTCGCAACGGTACCCATCGTTTGGCAGTTCCTTGGCAGGGTGGCACATTTGCTTCCGTGTGAAGTAGAAACTGGTTGTCTTCCGGGCACCTGTGACGCTCAGCTGCTGTTTGGGTGAGGCCTATTCTTTGGGGCAGTGAGAGGCAATTCGTTGGGTTCCAGTTGATCACTGTGCTTGTGGCTCCCAACTGCATGAGCTGCTGAATATGGTAAAACTACTGGCAAAACGCCAAATTTTTGGTCATCCAAAGCGCAAGGATATCCAAGTAACAAAACTTTTGACCCGAAGTCCTTCATGGCCAAGCGGCTTCAAGGCGAAGATCGTGGCCATATAAGCACTGGCGGTTTCGTACGGCTGCCTCCAGCTTCCTCTCCTCTGCCAGTGGAAATCCGAAACAAATTGCGCACGCGAACGGTGGGCGTAAGGGCTGTGAAACTTCGAATCAAAACGTCAAAAATTCCAAAATGTACTTCCTCAAAACTCCCAAGGTAGGGAAGAAGGCGGAGCTCCTCATTTGTCCAAGTTTGAACAACGTCAATGTCCAAAGACTTGTGACAGCGTTACATTGGGAGAAAAGAAAAAGTGCCACATGGAATGGTTTTGACATATCGTTGAGCGGAAATGTCTTCATCATTGCCACAAAAGGAACGCAGGTCCAAGCGCTTTGTTCCTACAGAAGGGAACCACTATGTTCTATTTAAGTTGGGTTTCTGTTACCGTCTGTGGAATTGAATTCGATCATCGATATCTCCTCTCAACCCCCAACCCTTAGCCCTTGTGAAACGTGCAAAAGGTCTACGTTTCCTTGTATTGGGGGTTCCCGGTTTTTCCAGGTTTCACCTGTCATGTGGCTCGCTCAGATGTCTCACAACTAGTACCAATCAAATGTCTTTCATGTTTCAAATCTGAAAGTCTCTAGAGCAAATTAAAATAAGTTAACTAAGTGCGTCCTTGTCACCTCTCTAGCACCCATTGAGGTGACGAGACACTTTCATTTCATAGAGAATTCATTCACTTAGGAGGTCTGACAATCATCTAAAGTTCAATCCCAAAAGTGGATTTCTTTTCTCTACAGCTTACGAGGTCAAAAGCTACAAGTAGCAACCATGGATGTCCCATGTCCCCGGAGCGGTGTCTGGAGGGCCTGGTTAATGATGCAAAAGTGCCGGATGTGCCCCAGAGCCTCCCCCAAAACGCAGGGTGCAAGCACGGGCGCGGAAAAATGGCTAGGACATGGTTTGGACACTTCGAGTGGATCAGTGGGACCTTGGTTGTAGGACCACTCACTCAGACTCACATTTTGCGTGGCATGAACGATGTGATCCAATGTTTGCAATTGCTGCTATCATCTCAGCCACTCTCATCTACTCTAAGCTACTCACGCTAGTCTCAGCTATGCTACTCTTAGCTACTCTACTCTCAGCCACTTTCAACTTCTGTGGCTACTCTACTCTCAGCTACTCAACTCTTGCTACTCCACTCTGAACTACTTTATTGTCAGCTTCTCTAACTACTCTACTTTCAGCTGCGCTACTCTCAGCTACTCTACGAAACGCAAGCAGGACCTCCCAGCTATGTGAAAACGAGAGTTTTCATCACCAATTCTCAAGTGAAAAAAAGTGCTCAAGTAGTCAAGTGTTTAGCTATCAAAATCTAAAAATGATGGTCTGCATGCAAACTCTCTAATTAGTCGCTATTGGAGAAAAAATTGGCTGGTTTCGGTGCGTCTCAGGGTGGGAACTTACCAAGACCACAGGATCACGGGCCTCTGCACATGTTGTCGCTTTATGTTTTTCTCATACGTAATTGACACAAACAAATGTCCCTTTCAACCCAACGACTTTGCAGGAACTTCCCTTCAAGGCCACTGCGCCTGGTGTCCTTCATCACTGAGCATTCCGAGCTGGTAGTACTTTTTCATCGTTTTCATTTCGAGCTTGACCACTGTGATGGTTTCGTTTATTTCCATGGCCGAGGCCAGGGCCTGGCAGCTGAATGAGTCGATATCAGCTCTTTGACCCCAAAGCTCTATCCCGTCATTCTCCTTCCACAGCCCCGAGCGGTGGCCCTGCTGCAGTGTTTGAGCCTTCACGCCCTCGTTGCCAATCTGGTTGTGGTCCAGATCGACCGTTTCTATGGTCTTGTTGACGCGGAACGCGTCAGCGAGGGCCTGCAGAGTTGGCAGGAGGCAAAGGCCAAGTGGACAGCAGACCCGTGGGCGTTTCACTGCAGCTGTGCTGAACTACCTGCATTGTCAACTGGCAGTTCCGCAAGTCAAGATTGTCACTCGTGCCCACTCATTTCAAATTCTACACATTTCATCACATTTGCAATTTGATTTGCTTCACCCCTTTTCAGCAGTTTATCGGAAGGTCACTCACTGCAATACTTTTTTAACGAAAACATTAAAAAAACAACATTCAGAAACCACATGCCCCGGCCAGAAAGAGGATAAGGTTCCCGAAGGGGCGGTGAACCGCAACACTGTTGAGACTTAGAAATCTTAGAAGTTTACAAGTAGATCTGCTAATTCACAGCACAAAAAGCGACCTAAACGTCCTAGCTAAGACAGACTATTTGAAGACACGCAACTCACTGCTCAGGTCCCCAAGAAAAAGGCAGAACTGGACAGAATGATTTCCATCTGCTGTATTTGATTGAATTCTTCTATCCCGTCATTCTCCTTCCACAGCCCCCAGCGGTGGCCCTGCTGCAGTGTTTGAGCCTTCACGCCCTCGTTGCCAATCTGGTTGTGGCTCAGGACGACTCTTCCTATGGTCTTGTTGACGCGAATCGCGTCAGCGAGGGCCTGCAGAGTTGGCACGAGGCAAAGGCCAAGTGGACAGCAGACTCGTGGGCGTTTCACTGCAGCTGAACTACCTGCATTGTCAACTGGCAGTTCTGCATGTCTGCCTTTTTGGATTGTCAGACACCGAGGTCCCCAGCTAAACCCGGTCTCCCTCTCCCAACTCTGGCGGAGCCTTCAGCTGCTCATCACAGATATCTTTACCGGACAGGTTGAGCTCTGTGATGATCTGGTTGAGGCGCAACATGTCGGCCAGGTCCTGGGGCAAGATGCGCAAAGAAACAAAAGACGCATAGACCAGGGCACTGACATTTGGAAAACAGAACAAATGGAAACAGAACAGGGCAAATCATAGAACATTACAATTCCCTTTGGACAGATCTGACCGTTGCGAATTGCTTGGAGCATTCGCAAAAACGCAGTTTACAGGACTGCTCTTTTGCTGAAGCCTTCGTTTGAAGTGCATTCATGCCGCAATATGCCAGCGAGTATGGGAAACTTCCCAGAGTAACATCTTGAAAATAAATGTACGAAAGATCTTGGCGCCAACTTTTCCAGAATAGTGGCTCAAATTCGGGAAGCCATTCAGCAGCCAACCTGCCTTGATACGAACTGCTGCTTCGAATGGGCTCTTCAATGCTCGCTCCTCAGAGCCATCGCTAGCCTGGAATTCGAAGGCGAACCGAGCAGATCCAACAGGCAAGTTGTGGTTGACGAGGCTTGAGCAGTTGAAGCTCACAAGGAGATGGGAAGACTTGCATGGCCACCAAGGATGACGTCGGTTAAAAAATGAATAGCATCTATTGTGATATTGCATGATGTGCGATGTGACGTGTATTGATGTGTGAGACGTGAGCAGCATTCCTTGAAGATTAATTAAGGGGCTGTAACACTGACTCACCGTAACTGCATGCAGTTAGCTACTGTGTTGCATAATGCAAAATTCCGCCAGTGATGGTTCTTGCCTCAACACAGCACTGTACTATCTACCCACATGTTCCAACGTGTTGATCTAAATGAGGAGGCCCGAACGAATGGAGGCAAACCAGGCCTCGCTCAGTACGGCTGAAGGTATGCGAATACGTGGATTCGCACGGCAGGCCGCTTTAATTGCCTCGACAGGACAGCGCAATCAAAAATCAAGAACGGAACTGCATAAGTTTTGCAAGGAAGGAGAGAGGAGTAAGAGTAAACTGATTTGACTTGCGATGCCTCCCCTTGTACTTTCCCAACGAAGACAATAGAGTGGCAGCAATGGGCCGAAGCAAAGACTTGGAACATTGCTGTTATTGAATTCTATGGACATGAGACTGAGAACGTTGAACACACTGATAGCCAGCTTGCTCAGCACAATGCTCCGAAACAATCACTGCAAGAACATCTAATCAATGCTTTGAGCAGTCGTCGCAGTCGTCGTCGTCGTCGTCGTCGTCGTCGTCGTCGTCGTCGTCGTCGTCGTCGTCGTCGTCGTCGTCGTCGTCGTCGTCGTCGTCGTCGTCGTCGTCGTCGTCGTCGTCGTCCACGACGTCGTCCACGACGACAACGACGACAACGACGACATCGAGGACCACGACGACCACAACGACCACAACGACAACGACGACAACGACGACCACGACGACCACGACGACCACGACGACCACGACGACAACGACGACGACAAGCAACAACAACAACAACAACAACAACAACAACAACAACAACAACAACAACAACAACAACAACAACAACAACACACACACACACACACACACACACACACACACACACACACACACACACACACANAACAGCAACAACGACGGCTCCAAAGATTTAACATGTAGGAACATGACCCGCCGACTTCTCCGACCCTGTAGCTGCCAGGCCTCAGCTGCTTTTCTGAAACGGGGACCAGACGCGTCCAGTTCCAAGTGCTCGAGAGTCGTGTTGGTCTCTAGAGCTTGCTGAAGCGCCTCGTGGCAGTCCACATTTCTTGAGTAACATGGCGAAAGACTTGGGAACCTATTCCGATCTCATTAGGCCATGGACTTGGGGCCTTCAGTGACTCAATGTACTTCAACCGAACAACTGAGGCTCCAATGTCAAACCTCTACAAACCATGCTACGACACGTGGAGGCGAGGCTACACAGCTACACATGAATTGATAGGAGTTACATGAGAGTAAGAGCTGAAGGAAAGCACACCAGCATTTCGACCAAAAAAGCGGAGAAATTAAAAACCTGCACAGCACACATGTTTAGTTTTCCGTGAAGCCTGGCATGAGGAACCATATCCACAGCTTTCAACATCATTCAACATATATTCAACAATGGGAGTTGTCTAACTCCCAGCAACAATGCGCAATCTTTGCCCCAAGCGGCTGCTATAAGCCAGCTGTACGGCCCGATCCCCAGTCGCTGCGCCGCGCCTGGACCCCTTCGACATTTTTGTAGTTGTTGTCGGCCAAATTTAGGCGTTTCAAAGTGCGGTTTTGCTTCAAAGCTTCCGCCAGCACCTGGCGGTCAACAATCACCGCAGGAGTCAGGACTGTTCTGATGCCGCCCTCACAACCAGCTAGCAAAATGGAAATGCTTTCATTTTCAAACCACTGAAAAATGCAAAAGTTTGCCATCGCTTCATCTTAGTTCCAGAAATGACTGCAATGACACCCGTGACCCCCTATCTTTAAACTTGAGTAAGAGAGAAATGTTGAGGTTCTGTTCTTTTTTTCACATGTTCAAACTCATTTGAAGTTCAAGGCTCCAAGCGCAGCAAGGAGCGGCCAGTCAAACTGGGGTTTTCAGGGGTCTATCCGATGATCCGCTGTTTGGCCAGACGCTCAGCAGGATCAGGTCCGTCCTCCCCGAATCCCAGGCCTCCGCCCCTTTGTTCTGAAGATCGTTCCAGCTCAGGTCGAGGTTGACGAGGGTCGTCGTGGACTCAAGAAACACAGCAATGGCCTGGCCAAAAACGAGACATGACCATTCGTCAGTCCAGTTTGGAAGCTTTTCTCAACAAAGAGGTGTTGGTATGACGATCAAGATGGACACCCTGTATCAACTAAAATAGATCAGGAAACAGAAGATAAATCAGACAATTGAAGGGCTTGCGCTACGGTAGCAGAAATGATTCAGCGCAGCTCGTTTCAAAGAAATCTACCTCAGTTCCCAAAATGATTGCGACAATGCATCAATTGTTGACCTGAGCGCCGAAGCATTATCCTAGAGCAACACTTTGATGTTCAACACAAACAATGCTGTCCAAATGTTCTGCAACCAACGGTCTCAAGCCTTTGACATAGAAACCCCAATTGTAAACTTGACTTTAGATAGATTGCTCCAAGCATCTATTCAATTGATCACACAAAGAATCGTATTCCTTCCCTCTAACTCCCAGCAACAATGCGCAATCTTTGCCCGAAGCAGCTGCTATAAGCGAGCTGTACCAAGTCAACTCCTCCGGCCCGATCCATCGACAAACACCCACCTCCTTAGTCTGTGCACCGCGCCTGGACCCCTTTCACGCCGATGCCATTCCGAGCCAAATTGAGGCGTTTCAAAGTGTGGTTTTCCTTCAAAGCCTCGGCAAGAACCTGGCGGTCAACAATCACCACAGGAGTCAGGACGTTCTGATGCCACCACAGCTAGCAAAATAGAAACGTTTTCATTCTTAAATCACTGAAAAATGGAAGGTTCCGGCACAAAAATTTGCCATCGCTTCATCTTAGTTCCGGAAATGGCTGCAATGACACCCGTGACCCCCTATTTTTAAACTTGAGTAAGAGAGAAATGTTGAGGTTCTATTCTTTTTTTCACATGTTCAAACTCATTTGAAGTTCAAGGCTCCAAGCGCAGCAAGGAGCGGCCAGTCAAACTGGGGTTTTCAGGGGTCTATCCGATGATCCGCTGTTTGGCCAGACGCTCAGCAGGATCAGGTCCGTCCTCCCCAAACCCCAGGCCTCCGCCCCTTTGTTCTGAAGAAACCAGTTCCAGCTCAGGTCGAGGTTGACGAGGGTCGTCGTGGACTCAAGAAACACAGCAATGGCCTGGCCAAAAACGAGACATGACCATTCGTCAGTCCAGTTTGGAAGCTTTTCTCAACAAAGAGGTGTTGGTATGACGATCAAGATGGACACCCTGTATCAACTAAAATAGATCAGGAAACAGAAGATAATCAGACACTTGAAGGGCTTGCGCTACGGTAGCAGAAATGATTCAGCGCAGCTCGTTTCAAAGAAACCTACCTCAGTTCCCAAAATGATTGCGACAATGCATCAATTGTTGACCTGAGCGCCGAAGCATTCTCCTAGAGCAACACTTTGATGTTCAACACAAACATGCTTTCGACACGTTCTGCAACCAACGGTCTCAAGCCTTTTACATAGAAACCCCAATGGTGAACTTGACTTTAGATAGATTGCTCCAGGCATCTCTTCAATTGATCACACAAAGAATCGTATTCCTTCCCTCTAACTCCCAGCAACAATGCGCAATCTTTGCCCGAAGCAGCTGCTACAAGCGAGCTGTACCAAGTCAACTCCTCCGGCCCGATCCCCAGTCGCTGCGCTGCGCCTGGACCCCACCCACGTCGATGTCGTTGCCGGCCAAATTTAGGCGTTTCAAAGTGCGGTTTTGCTTCAAAGCCTCGGCAAGCACCTGGCGGTCAACAATGACCACAAGAGTCAGGACGTTCTGATGCCGCCCTCACAACCAGCTAGCAAAATAGAAATGCTTTCATTTTCAAACCACTGAAAAATACAAAATTTTGCCATCGCTTCATCTGAGTTCCAGAAATGACTGCAATGACAGAGAGAAATGTTGAGGTTCTGTTCTTTTTTCACATGTTCAAACTCATTTGAAGTTCACGGCTCCAAGCACAGCAAGGAGCGGCCAGTCAAACTGGGGTTTTCAGGGGTCTATCCGATGATCCGCTGTTTGGCCAGACGCTCAGCAGGATCAGGTCCGTCCTCCCCGAATCCCAGGCCTCCGCCCCTTTGTTCTGAAGATCGTTCCAGCTCAGGTCGAGGTTGACGAGGGTCGTCGTGGACTCAAGAAACACAGCAATGGCCTGGCCAAAAACGAGTCATGACCATTCGTCAGTCCAGTTTGGAAGCTTTTCTCAACAAAGAGGTGTTGGTATGACGATCAAGATGGACACCCTGTATCAACTCAAAAAGATCAGGAGAGAGAACACAAATCAGACAATTGAAGGGCTTGCGCTATGGTATTGTGCTGGGGATGCATTTCCCTGTCACATTTGGGCATGGCAATGGAGTGCAACTACTGTTGGTACAGTATGTCCTGACACCCATGTGAATGGCTCATCTCCCTTTAGCTTGCAGTCTCAAACATTTTACATAGAAACGCCAATTGTGAACTTGACTTTAAATAGATTGCTCCAGGCGTCTCTTCAATTGGTCTCTCACATAAAGAATCGTATTCCTTCCCTCTAACTCCCAGCAACAATGCGCAATCTTTGCCCCCACAGCAGAACTTCCAGAATGACCATCCCAACCAGCTAGCAAAATAGAAATGTTAGTCAAAATAAAAGGTTCTGGCACAAAAACTTCCCATTGCTTCATCTTGCAAGCACCGGGGCTAAGTCAGATCACTCGGTGTAAAGTCCCATCTCCTACTTGTACGGCGATGATCAGTCGAAACAGATCCCATTGGCACAGTGGGTTTCAGTAGCACATCGTGTGACTGAGAAAATTATAGAAAATTGCGCGAGGCTGTGCTCACAGTGCTGAAATCACTCTTTATTGGTAACATTTCCATGCCCAATCCTAATGGCACAGCGTGAAAGTTATGGGCATGCTGGGAATCATGGCGATCTGAATCCAATGGCACAGCATGAAGATGAACGAAGCATATCAGGAACGAACCAACCACATGTGGAAAGTTGCTATTGCTTCATCTTAGTTCCAGAAATGACAGCAATGTCAACCATGACCCCCCTACCTTTGAATTGAGCAAGAGGGAAACTTTGAGGTTCTGTTCCATGTTTTGGACATGATCAAACTTATTCAAACCTGCCACGTCCACTGCTCTGCGTGCAAAATCGTCTATAGTATTCAGTGTCAATCATCCAAGCAAATCAAACAACTTCCGTGCCTTAATTTGAAGGCTGCAACTTTTGGTGAGCCCTCACCTGACAAAACCCTGCCACCTGATGCCAGCACCCAAGCCTCCCGGTCCCAAACCGGAAAACGGGCCCAGGCCTTGGCGCCTGAAGCTCCAAGCTGCGCCCATACATCCTCCTTACTGGCCAAATCCAGGTGTGTAATTTTCAACGTCTTCGAAGCCACTGCCATCGCCTTCCCGGAGGCGAAAACACGACTCAGCAATTGCCACCGATTCGTTTCAGACCAAACACAGGATGATGGAAGCTGTTCCCCATGGCATTTCCCAGCATGCAAATGTGTGTTGAAGGCTTCACTTTCCCAGCAAGATTTCAGTTGCAGGTCTTCAAAAAGATGACCTTTTTGGGTCTTCGTGCCTGCCTTGACCAAGCAATCCAAGCTGCTTTGGTCTTGTGTCTTGCAGCTGATTTTCTTGATTGGCGTGGTAGCCAAGGCCTGAGACGCAGGGAGCGCTTAAACTGCCACATTGGGCCACACCTCGAAACTCATGTTTGAATGATTGCAGTTTGAAAAAAAAACATCACCATGGTCCATGGTCATTCATCACTGACAAATACAACACACAAATGGCGAATTCTTCTTCTCAACACTGGATGGGCCGGCCGTGATGGAAAAAATTTGAATCAAAGCATGGAGACCAACTGGATTTTGTGGCGAAGTTTCATGAATTTAAACATCAATGTTTAAAGTTGTCACGGTTGAGTTGTTTTCACAAGACTTCATACACCATCATCTTAGCCTCAACGAGAGTCTCCAATTATAGTGCGGACATAACTTCAGTGGTTTCCAAAAGAGTCCGAACCATGTCATGCAAGTTACACAAATCAAAACTAAGTAGTGAATGCTGCAAACTCACATTGATTCACCTCGAGAAGCGGCAACAAGAAACCCCGCCTCCACGAATGCTCGTGCTTCATTATCACCGCAACGGAAGTCATTGATGGTGATGCTCTTCAGCTGCTCGAAATGGCGCAAGGATTGCGTGAGCGCTTGCATTTGCTGCAGTGAGACGCCTTCCACCTTCAGTTTTCGGCGTTTCGTCACTTTCTCCCGGAAAACTTTTTCCTGGAGGTCGATGACAGCACCCGCGTCAGAACGGTGGGTAAAAGCCGCGGAATGCATGTCTGCAGCAAAGGCATCAGGTGCCACTGGAGTTCTGCCTGTCAGATGCGCATCGATCACCTTCTTCTCCTTCGTGGCTGCGACTTCCAGATCAACACGCTGGTTCTGGGCGGTGTCGCCTCGCACCGACGACCAGCTCATTTCAGCACGGCACCACCCACGGTCGAAGTAAAGATTTTGGTTTTGTTTAAGGTTTTCGGAGTCTTCCAATGGAACTGGCTGAATTAGTCCACTCTTTGCGTGGAAAATTTTGACTTGCGAGCCATTTTGGATAGCTTTCTGCCAACGCTGCCCGGGGGTGAGACTTTCTACGCGGAACGTCATGGTGCTTTCATGGGCGTACATGGCATGCATGTTTCCCATGGATCGCCGAAAGCTTTGCTCCTCGGTCCCTGTCTCGCGTTTGAATTGGAACAGGGATACATAATCGAAAAACAACCAAATGTCCGCAGCAAAGGCTGCAACAAACAACGACGCATGGCTAACCACCTGTTCCAATTGATAACCGCAAGGGTCGGGATGTTCCCGAGCCTCCCAGGCGTGTGAAACAGAAACGATGATCGCTTCTTTCGACCTTGGTCGTGCATCCAACAGTTCTTTCACTTGGACTGTCCGTTTGCTAAAAAACATCAGAAATTGAGGCCCAACCACCACCATGACCATGCCCTTGACCCTCTTACACGTACACTTTCAATCATGGGTACAGAAACATCTAGGTAACCATATACCTTACACCTTCCAGAATCAATGCCGCCACAAACACCATATCTTAGCAGGTGGATGATTGGTGGATGGGGTCGGTTTCACATGATAGGTGGAAGTAAAAATTGGTAAATGGAGGAAATATTATTTCAATCGAAATTCAACGCCGCCACCCCGAAGCCCGAGCTCGAACTTCTGCGTAGCCTCTGGGTAGCCATATAGATATAATTATGCAACTTAGGTTTTCCAATCCAACCATGAATGGGCGCAGAGGTTTCTGGGCCAAGGCCAACACTCCTGTTCCTCCATTTGTCCCTTTCAAAAGTATTCGCTAGAGGGAATTGGGCATCTGAGGGAACTAGACATCATCTTAGCATCAAGTCAACATGTATCCCAACTAGCTCAAGAGCCAGGAATTCGTTCACGGTTGTCGAAATCAGCCGCGACAAGACAAGGTTTGCAGAGAGTTCTTGGATATACTGAGACATCACTCTCTCTCATATGCCACGCCCGCGTCTTTGCACCAATTTCGGTTTTCAGCTACACATTTGAATGAAACGACGCGGGCTTTTATACCTTCTGAAGGACCAGGCCATTGACGAGCTTGAGATCCGCCTTGGGCTTGAGGAGATTGATGTCGGTCTCCCAAACAAAGGAGCAATCAGGCTTCGTGCGCCAATCGATAGCCCGCAATGGCCTCATTCACCCAAAATCTTTCCAGGCTGTCAACACGTGCATGACAGGAAGTGTCGAAGGGGGAAGCCTGTTACCAATACCACCCTTGAGCACAGGAAGATAAACCACATGCGACCTAGAGCTCTTCAAGTGGGAGTGACAGGAGCCCACCCGGCTTCAAGTGACACTGACAGGAGGCCACCCCAGTTGAGGCACCGACAGGCTTTGATTCCAACGTCTTTCAAGAGGGAAGGCTTTCATCGTCAAGGAGCTTGGAAGTTTCATTGCCAGCAGGAATCCCATACTTAGCAGGCATCCATACAATCTGAAAATCCCTCTGCACAAGGAAGTTCCCACTTATCGTTCCAGGGCCACCGGTCTTGGGAGGCTGAAGAATCATTGACAAGGTGGTACAGCCTTCACCAAGGTCGCCCAACTGTCAAGTTCACCCAGTTGACATCAACGCGGGCGACAATCAATGCGGGGTGGAGTAGCCAAGGCCATAAGTGGCAGTGATCTCCCCATCAGTCATGGGCTTCTCCGGTTTGGCCTCGTTTTGCACACCAAACCTCACTATCTTCAGTACAAAAGCACCTTCATGTATAGTTCTTCACCAACCACATCCACATAGTTGTGGCGAGGGATCATGTCAGAGATTTCCTTCCAACGATGAGATTGATCTCATTGGTCTTCAAACAGTTCTTGTGTACTGGGCACTGAAGCTCGGTACCGGATGTTTCCCAAGATCGCCACCACCTACTGTGCAGGGCCTACCCATCTTGGTCTGGCTGTGTGTTTCTTACCGCCTTTTTCCTTTTTTAGATGGTATGAGGAAGAGATGTATGCTAGATCATCACAGGTTGAGCCATCGAAAAAGGTCTTGGCGGTTGACAAATTAAAGTATGCTTGAGCTTTCCCACAACCAATTTAGACTAGCTTAGCTGTTCGATCATGATTCTCATCCTGTGGACGTCGACTCACAGCTCGAAGAAAGTCTCTCTGCATGCTGTTGATCCACAGGAAGTGCGAGCTGTCGTTGAAGTTCTTCTTCACTCAGTTCTTTCTGCTTTCTAAAGGTTCATTGTATGCTCCGGTGGCCTTTGTTGAACTCGCTGTTTCCTGCTTTTTTCAACCACGCCATGACTCCAAGATTCATCGGAGGCATCAAGGCATGGTTCATGTCGGAAAAAGACTCAGGCAGCTTCTATGAGCCAAAGCTTCATAATCAGTATTTCAGCACAAACTTCACCTTGCTGTCAATGTCGGGCACAGTCCACTCCACACCAACATGTTCCTAGAGTTAAGGAAGCGCTGGAAAGGATGCAGGAGGTATCTGCTTCGAGAGTTTGCACCAAGTGGGTTTCGCACACCCGGAAGTGCATCGAACTCTCGACCTGAGCACCGGACAACATTCTTGCCAGATTTCTGTTGGTAGGGTGTCCAGCTGTTTAAGGATGAAAACGTGAAAGTTGGGCATCCCATGCCTCCAAGAGTTGAGGATCCACATCCTGAAACGGATCATCGGCCTGTAGTGAAAAGGGTGCAATTGCTTCTTTAGAGAACTGTCTTGGTCACCCTGCTCAATGGCGATGGGTGAAGGAATCCACGCCTTGGACCGCTGCAGCCCAAAGCATTGAAATTCACCGTTGAGGTGGGAACTCATGACCTTACTTACAACAAGGAGATCGAAACTTGTAGCACTCGATGCCTGCAGTTAGAACCTTCCAACTCTTCTGGGTAAAGTTACCATGGAGGATTTCATATTATTAAAGCGATAGCCTTCAACTCGACCAGTCCAAAGCTCCTCATATTTCTTCTGGATGTGGTCAATGAAGTCGGTTCATAACCATTCCAAGAAGATTTGGGCAGCCATGGCAATGATAATGGCAAATGCCAGAAAAGCAATGACAAACCGAAGCCATACTTCTCTAGAAGATCCTTGACGATGACTGTCCATGCATCAGGATGTGCACTTCGAGGCTTCCGCGCATGATAAAGGTAATGGTGATATTCCCAATAAGACTTTAAGAGGTCAAAGCCGCCGTTGGAGAGGTTATCATTGGTTTCAAACCCAACTTCTCACAGCACTTTGAGAGGTTGTTGTGGGTTCCACAAAACATGTCCCAAACCGCAAGAGCCTTGCCATAGACGACCTGTGAGAGCTTGTCGTAGATGCGGACACATGTGAAGAGGTACAGGATGGGCAGCACTACAGCACTCACCACCTGCATCAGAGATTTCCTCTGGCCTCAGAATAACCGCCGGTTCTAACTTCTCGAACCATGATTTTCAGAGTTTCGACGCGATGAACGTTGCTTTCTTCTGCTAGTCGTCCAGCAAAGTTGTCTGCCGTCACCTTGTCGATCATCACCTTGGCTTCCTGTAAGGCCTTCGTTGGACATAGATGTTCTGCATGTTGGATGGCGTGAGTGTGAAGCCCCACAGAAGTAAAAGGCTTGAGAGCTGGGATCGTGCCATCTGCATCCGCCCGACGATCCATGTCCAGGGCCTCTGACATATTCATCTTGGGCTTCATGATTCAAAGATCGAGAAGAGGAGTTTGACCCTTTGTTGGGGATGAGAGATCAAGCTACCCTGAGTCCAGGGTTCTGTTGAATAGTCAGGCTTCTCTTCCACAACGCAAAGCAAGGAAGATGGTTCTGAAGATGTTGATGTCTCACGTGCCAGAAACCAGAACCAACACCGAAAAGTTCCTCACTTATTGTGTGGATACCACGCGGTCAAAGTCCTGAAGACTCTTCATAAATCAAGTATGACATGAATGTCCGGCTGCCCCCGATCACAGCTCTGACCCTCAGTGAGTACTAAATCGATGACATGACGATGCAGTGTTTCTTTTGATCATGAGAAGAAATGAAAGACCACAAGAGCACCCGTCGAAATGCTGTGGCCCAACAGACTTGGTCGCAAGCTCATCGATCAACTGATCGGTTGGCTTTTGTAAGGACGGAGGTTTTGGCAAGGAGCTAAGGCGGGCCCTTCTGATCCGTATGTACCATGCAGACCCTTTCTACCAGTTTGCGATGGGCAAAGGCCAAGGCAAATTAGCAGGCCAACTACATGGATCTCGGAAGGGAGGAAAGGCTAGTTGAAGTCCAAGAGCAAGGGCACCATGAATGCCTACTATGTGTCTCTGACTATGGTGACTACAACGCCTTATAGACTTCAAGGTGGAAGATTTCAATTTGCATACCACCGCAGCTCAAAAGATTTTGGCTGTAAACGTTCATCATCATACCAGGCTGCATGGTTGGCCACGGATCCTGGTCATACTATACCAGGCAAAGTCCATTTCTTTAAGGGAGAAGAGATTGAGGTCCACCACGATGGCTGGTGAGCTTGAATCTGATCAACAAAAGAGGACGCTAAGGGCCTCGCTGGTCCCCTCGTATTTCAGCCCGTTGATTGTTGCAGCCAGAATCGATCGTGAAGTCCAAATAGCGGGTCATAGATCTTGCTGGGGATGCCGAAGGTCTCGCCGGTGCGCCGCCATCTTGTTCTTCACGAGGTCGATCAGGATCACGTTGAGGTATACTCGTTAATAGCCATGTTTGTTCTTGGGTGAGTCTCCATCTTCTTCATGAGACTCGCTATCATTGACGTCACGTAGAAGTTGATGAGTCCCTCCCTCTGGTTCATTTTCGGACAGCCATGAGACTCTCGCAAAACTGCCCAAAATACACTGCATTGATTCTCTAACCATGTGCGATGCTTTTGTGGGAGTATGTCTTGTAGTCGAAGTACTGCTGATCGACTGCGCTAGTATATGGAGGGATCTTCCGGACTAGCAAGAACTCTTATGCCATCCTTCCCCTTGAAGTCACACATGGTCCATGGCAAGAATTCGAGCGTGAGCTGTCCAATCAGTCTTGGAGCTTCGACTGGTCTCACGCTCTTCTTGGTTCCCAAGACAAACCAAGAAACCTGGAGAGTGTAGCGCAGCCATCCACCAGGATTTCCATCCCATGATGGAATGGCTTCCGTGGAAGGTTCCATTGTAGTAGACGAAGATCAAAAGGACGGCCAGGAAATACTCAACGAAAAAGAATCCACCTTGCTTGAAGACAAGGTAGAGAGCGCAGGCTAAAGACGAAGGAACAAAAATCCAAGATATAGGAGACCACCGAGAGCGATGCCGCAAAACAGGCCAGCAAGGACGGGGAGGATGCAACTTTGACCGCAGTAAGGGAAAAATGAGGAAAGACCTCTGAATGCCAGGCCCGCTGCAACCACGCGGTCAATCAAACCACTCGTCAGCTTGAGGATTAAAAGGAGGCAATCGTAGCTAGGTCACATACCCTATACCTGCCAGAATCATTGCCTGCACACCGTGTCTTATCACGTGGATGGGGTCAGTTGCAGATAGCTGGAAGTCTTTGCATGGGAAATGAAAAACTGAAAGAATATGTCAAGTTAAATTCAGCTGCGTCACCCTGCAGCCCAAGCTTGAACTTCTTTGTGGTCCACCAACGCTGTGCGGGGCTTCCCTGCAAGATCCACAAAGCTTTCGCCTTCTGCTTCTTGCCGTCTCGGCAGGCGGCGATCCTCCGTCACCAGATGGAAGAGGTACCTGTCTGTGGAATGGGGGGTCGTGCTTCAGGGAAGGAACATCACGTGGTTTGTTCATTTGCATTGATATATGTCAAAGTGCACTTCTATCAGAGTGTTCGACAGCCAAATGTGAAATTTGCGGGAGCGTCTCTTGCCACTGTGTTGATTCCAGGAACCAGATCCAAGTTGCAGTTGCAAAAACCCTGCTGCAATGATTTGGCTTTGCTCGCATGATGGAAAGCGCTCTTTTTCTGGAAAACTTGCCTGAAACAAGTCCTAAAACTTATCTATCCTCTTTCTGGAATGTGAATAAGATCTACCAGCCTTTAAAGGAATGTCCTCTTTTAAGTGGTAAGCGAGGTCCACCAAACAATTATCCTATTATTTGAAAGGAGGTGGAGTAGTCAAGAGGGGAGTAATCAAGAGGGACCGAACACACCAAAAGCAATTTTTATAAGGGGCCCGTCCAGGCCCTCACCACCAGTGCTCAATTTATTCCCCAGTAGCGATAAGCTTCGGGTCTTGATTACATGGATAAGGCGGTCGGGCACCGCGCATGCACCAGGAAAAAATTCACCCAGAATATCTCGGTTGTGTCTCGGTCTCGTCCCTGAGATGTTTCGGCATTGTCTTGGTGATGTCTCGGTCTTGTTTTGGTGTTGCTTTGCTGATGTCTCGGGGATGGCGCGGTGATGTCTCGGTGACGTCTCGGAGTGGCTTCCGAGGTGTCTCAGTGATGTCTCGGTGACGTCTCGGAGTGGCTTCGGTGGTGTCTCAGTGATGTCACGGTGATGCTTTGGTGGTGTCTTGGTGGTCTCTCGGGTTTGTGTCATTGATGTGTCGGTGATATCTTGGGGATGCTTTCATGATGTCTCCATGATGTCTCGGTTTTGGTTGTGTTCCACCGATGTTGCGGTGATATTTTGGTGGCGTTTCAATGATTCTTTGGGGATGTGTCAAGATGTCTTCGGCATGTATTGGTGATGTTTTAGTGATGTGTTGGTTCTCGGGCGTGTCGCGGTGATGTCTTGGTGATGTGTGTGATGATGTTATGTAATGTTGCGGTGATGGTGCTGTGATGTTTTGGTGATGAACATCGATGAACATTTTGAGTGGGCTCCTAAGCAAAAAATGACTGTTTGCTTTGTCTTTGCTATTGGGGTCGTATGCTACACAGTGTAGGATAAATTGGTATATTTCATACACAGTATTCCTGGTTGGAGCGCGATCCATGGTTGGAGTGTTCGTCCTGGCTGCACCCACATGCATGATACTGATACCTTCAATGAAGCACCGCCGCTCAATGCCTAGCTTGATTTCCCCAAATCATTGCTGAAATGGTCAACATTCTCAAATTCAGTTGCCCTGCTGCAGTGTCGCCACAAATCGCATCCAGTGCATCGCCGAGCCACTCTGCCCGAATGAGTTTGATATTTGCCGTGACCAGAAATGTCGCCAGGGCCACCGGATCCTCCAGGTCCACACGGACCTGGCCAAGCTGGGGCATTGCCAAATCAGGGATATCACGAGATAATTCCTGTCACAGGTTTCAATATGTTCTTGATTTTTTTTCTGCTGAGCAGTTGAAATTTGAAGTACAAAAATCATTCCCCCATTTGCATCAGATTTGAACATGGTTCGACGACGTCTCTACCACCAGGCATTGAAGAAGTGATATGGCAACCACGTCTCCATGCCCTTTCCACTACCTCTTCCTCCAGTTTCTTGATGGCCTTTTGAAGTTCCTGGCCAGCACAAGCACCATGCAAACCAAGAGATGAGATGGTGCGGACTGGTCAAATTTCACTTGAAGCTAATCCACGCCATGAGCAACAAGTTTAATGCATACGACACAGCACCATGTTTGCCAAGCAATCTCAGCAGGCTGTCCTCGAGTTTTGCGACTTTCTCCATTGACTTCCGAACTCTGTCCTGTTTGGAAGTGGAAGAGCAAGCTGCACCAGCTGCGCCATCAGTGTCAAAAATATTTCTCGTTCAACAATTGAAATTGGTGTAGAAGTGCATTCTTCCATCTGTGTTGATTTTTTCTGCGCTTAACAAATGAAACTCTAAGTGGAAATTCATTCTCCCATCTGTGTAGGATCCAAACCACATCTGTATCACCACGCATGGAGGCACCAAGATGGGAACCACATCTCCATTCTTTTCCAACGCCCTTCCTCTTGGTTTTTCGTTGCCTCCGGAAGTTCCTGCGCCCAACACAAACACGGAAATGTCGCCAGAGCCACCGGGGCATTGCCAAATAAGGGATATCACGAGATAATTCCTGTCGCAGGTTTCAATATGTTCTTGATTTGTTTTCTGTTGAGCAGTTGAAATTTGAAGTACAAAAATCATTCCCCCATTTGCATCAGATTTGAACATGGTTCGACGACGTCTCTACCACCAGGCATTGAAGAAGTGATATGGCAACCACGTCTCCATGCCCTTTCCACTACCTCTTCCTCCAGTTTCTTGATGGCCTTTTGAAGTTCCTGGCCAGCACAAGCACCATGCAAACCAAGAGATGAGATGGTGCGGACTGGTCAAATTTCACTTGAAGCCAATTCATGTGATGAGCAACAAGTCGCTGACGTTTTGCCCATTTTGTGAAAAATGAAAAATTGGCGTTTGACGTATATACGACACAGCACCATGTTTTCCAAGCAATCTCAGCAGGCAATGTCCTCGAGTTTTTCGACGTTCTTCCGAAATCTATCCTGTTTGGAAATGGAACAAGAAGCTACACCAGCTGCGCCATCAGTGTCAAAAATACTTGTTGTTCAACAATTGAAATTGGTGTAGAAGTGCATTCTTCCATCTGTGTCACATATCAATATGTTTCAACCACATCTGCAATGTCAAGTTTCACTTGAAGCCAATTCATGTGATTAGCAACAAGTTGTTGACGTTTGGCCCATTTTGTTAAAAATGACATTCTGTGTGATCTTGCAAATTGGGGTGAACCGCAAGCGACACAGCACCATGTTCTCCAAGCAATCTCAACAGGCAATGTCCTCGAGTTTTTCCACGTTCTCCAACGACTTCCGGAATACGTCCTGTTTGGATGTGGAAGAATAAACAAACCGCACCAGCTGCGCCATCAGTGTTTAAATTTTCTGTTGCGCATTCTTCCATCTGTGTATGTTGCATGTACAGATGGTGGTGGAGAAAATTACATCTACTATGTTGTGTGCATCTAGGCTCAAGAGAGTATAGGTTATTTGACCTGGCAGCGACATACCACTTGCAGAGAGAAACACAAGCACTAGCTAGCCCTGCCTGAGACAGAACGTTGGTGCCATTCTTCAGTGGGAGCGGAGCTGTGGTGTATGGATCCCTTTGAGGATGAACCCAATGATGACTATGAGTCAAAGGCGGCCCCACCCGGCTTTGACGGGAAGACCTCATGGTTTGCATGTGAAGATGCAATTCATGATTGGTGTGATATTAGTGAATTAGAATCTGACAAGTGGGGACCAGCTCTCAGGAACAGATTAGAAGGAGAAGCAGCTGTCTACAAAAGGTTTCTTGACCGAGAAGAATTGAAAGAGCTAAATAGCATTGAGACCACACTTTGTGAAAGGGGCTCAAACAGTCTTCCTATATCGACGAATAATGAGATCCATGAAGAACAAGAGGAAATTCAGACTTGATGAAATGGATGACCGGATTCCAAACAGGCGCAAAAAGGCCTGGAGAATCATGGATGGACTTGCAGCCGGAGTTAGATCTCAACTCGCCAGCTATCCAAGCTGAAGCGATGCTACGTAGACAGAATCACATTGCGCAACAAGAAGATGTGCTGGCGGCAGATGATCAAGACCAGGTCGAACCATGGACGAATGATATGGAACAAGCCATATATGATGAGGCTATGAGGCTTCACAGACAACAATATCGTGACCTCTTCCCACTCTCAGCAAATATGATATGATAGCATTGATCTTTCTTTCCACTGCTGATCAATAACAAGATCTGAGACAGAGTCTGACCAGTATCATGACACACAGAAACAGAACAATGGCAAGATCGAGCGGATGAACTGACAGACATATTCATCGAGCTGTTTTGTACAGTGAAAACAGCGGTAGACAATCCCATGATGAATCCATCAAGATCAGCGAGGAGAAGAACAATTCTCCTGCTTTCTGAAGGAGAATTGGAAGGAAACTTCGGCTATTGGGCTGAAGATGAAATAAATGGCGCGGAAGGGTTCTTGGATACAATAGAAGATGTTTTTGGATCGGGCACGACCATGCCTACTCATGGGAGCAGAGAAGATTTCAAGGAAGAAGAACCAGGAAAGGAAAAGGACAAGGAAGAAGAGGAAAAGGACAAGGACGACAACGTTGAAGATTCTTTAGATCAAGGACCAAAGGAAAAGGAAGAAGAAAAAGAAAGAGCAATCTTGCAGGAGATGAGAGTTATTGGGCTCGAGATGACTGGCACGGCACAGAGACAGGAAGTTGGAATGATGGCTATCGGGCCAATGAAGATGAGACAGCGTGGCAATACCAAGGCTGGGGAATGGATACTACCAAGAAAAAGGTAAGACAGGAAAGAGAGGAAAAGGAAAAGGGAAGAAAGGTCATGGACCTCAACAAGATCAAGGAAAAGGATTAAAGGAGAAGCAAACTATGAGAACCCATCACATTTTTCTTCACAACCCTCTGCGCGCAGCAGGCAGCTCTACCTTTGTCATCGAATGCCTCGGATTTCTTTGTGACATATTCTTCTACGGACTCAACATCAGTTAAGATGATAGAAAGTGAGAAGCAACTTGAGGAGCCTGATTTGTCAGGTTGCGCATTCCTTGCACGGCTTCCCATATAGAAGATCAGTTACCCCCAACTGTGGCAATCCTAGACGTTGGATGCACAAGATGCATGGGCTCCAGACATGCCATCAACGCATTTTGTGAGTATGTGGACCGACATGATTGTGGACTGGTACCAGATTTAACCAACGAGCTCAAGATTCGTCTTTGCAAACTCCGCGCAGACAAAGTGCGCTGAGAAGCTTCTCATTCACATCTGTTAAAAGGCATGGACTGTACATACCACTGAGATGTCACTTCCTCAGATGGGAAATCCGGGTTTTTTCAATTTGAGCTCTCACCACAGCAGACATGTCTGGAATTGCGCCAGACTAGGAATGTGGAAGTATCAACTCAGGATGTCAAAGAGCACTCATGTAGTCATGGATTTGCAAGACATAGCTTGGAGGAAGAACAGATATTGATGCAGGCACAAGGAAGAAGATGATCAACGGTGGAGACTACTGCAACCTGACATTTTTGGAGTTTGGACTCTCCATTACAAGGATGAGCAGAAGGACAACTTTCTTGATCCACCTTGATCTCAAGATTTGGAATATACCTATAGGGTCAATGAGCAGACTTTTTTTGAAAAATGACATTCTCCTTTTGCGAGAACGTGATACTGATTCACCTTGCCGTATTTCGCTAAACTGAAGAGTATTAGTATCTCAGGGGGGTCTCAGATCTGGGGGGGTTTTCAACAAACTTTTTTTGGCAAGAAAAGTTTCAAAAGTGAGAAAAAGTGAGAAAAAGTGATAAAAAGTGAGAAAAAGTGAGAAAAAGTGCAGAAAAACATTGGTTTTGTAATCCAGTCATCTGCAGATGTGCAATTTACCTAAGGATTTTTCATTCAATTGTGGCAAGCACATGATGTATGGACATGTTTGTTGACAGTGGAATGGTTATGTCAAGTGTTTCACTAATATGTGAATGGTTATTGTTTTCAGGTTTGTCATTGAATTGACAACTGTCCATTTTGAAAGAAAATGATGTTGGTTCATTGGCAATCTTTTGGTTTTACAGTATAATTCTGGAAAAACCAAACTTCAAATTTTCCAAGTGAGTCCAACCAAAACCAGCGAAGTCAAGTCAAGTCAAGTCAAGACAAGGAAAGGAAAGGAAACGAAAGCAAACAAACTGTAAGTATTTCCCAAGTCCCAAATTTTTCTAAGTTGGCTGACGTTTCAATCTTTGACAGAAAAGAAATGGTGGAACTTATTAATATGAAACGAATATTGCACCTGGGTGCTGCTTTGTCATGCATGGTTTTTTTCCCACAGACTGACTTTCAGGGTGGTAACTGTAGTCACTGTAGTCAGTCAAAGCTTTAATTACAAGCCCCAAGGCCAAGCGCATTATTGACACGAGTTTCAATTTTGATTTGTCAAAGCTAAGTGAATCCTTTGTTGTGTTCATTTAATTTATTTGATTAATGCTGCAACAGCCACTTGCCCATGTTGGTCTACAACTATGGGAATGAAGATGGTGAAGGCGCATCGTTGCCTGTTTGGGTCGGGTGTGGAGGTGAAGCTGCAACAATTACCTTGGCCATCATGAAGTTGACTTGTGAAATCTTGAAGTCCATGTGTTCGCACGTGTCATTTTGTCATGTCATGTGTTCGACCTGGTAGGTCCTTAGGTAGTATCAGTTAATGTTTATGCTGGAATTCTCACTACTGAGCATGAAAGTGCTTGTTGCATTTGAAGGTTGAAATGCAATTATGGGCAAGTTCTGATTCAGTCATAACCATAAGTCATTTTGGTTCAGGCCAGGTCATTTTGGGTTTGAGACCGGTCAATTCAACGTCAAGCTGCGGCAATCATGGCGGCAATGAAGTTGACAATTGAAGGTCATGGTGGTCGTCATGTGGGTAGGCCTTACAATGCGAAGAGGTGGAAGTTCACAGTCATGGACAAGGATCCATTTGTGGAGTCTCAGGATTGCCTTTTGGAATTGTACAAGGAGCAGCACAAGGCCATGCAAGGCAGTATCCGTAGCATTGAATTGAATCTCAGTTTTTAAATTAAGGTTGAGCAGATTTTGTGCTTTTTCAACACTTTCCTGGCTTTTGGTGGCAACTTCATTCATTCCTTACATGGCCTCATACTCCAAAAAAAACCTTTCACATCCCTACCCATCATGATCGGCTGAGGCTTGAAGAGCAGACCCTTACCATGTCAAAGCGAGAAAATTGGCCTGAGTATCATGAGCATCTCTGATTACTTAGTCATGTTTTTTATTTTAAGGTAGGAAATCAACTGTATTTTGTTCCAATGCATTTTGGTTCATCAATTTGAATTCTTCTTCCCTTTTCTAAAGAGGGATGCCCTTGGGTCTGGCAGCCTGTGCTGAGGTGTGACGGCGGGAGGAAAGTCACGATGGATCATGTTCATGAAAATGCCTCACTGCTGCCTCTCAGTTGTAATTTGTTGGGCTGGTGTTTTCAGTTTTTGGTGATATGCCATGTCATCTCTGATATCTTTATTGCTGTGTTTGCCTGACCTGGGCCCCATCATGCTCTGAGGTGGGTTTGGAAGAAGCTGCAGGCGCACCAAGAAGAGCATTTGGAAAGGTGCAAAACCCGGTTCAAGAAGATCAAGAGTCAAAAGGCATTTGTCAAGAAGCTCAATGAAATTGAGGACCACTACTTGGTCGGACTTATTGCTGTGTTCTGATAGTGTTTCCTTTTCTTTTCAACATTTTTGACAGGGTCAAGTCTTCAGAAAATTCATTTTTGTAATGCCAAGTCAGGGTTTTGAATGGTCATGTCAAGTCAAGGTTAGAATGCTTTGTGATCATGAGTTGTTCATTGCAAAGGCACAGGTTCAGCTGCCCTGTTCAGTTTCCACATAGGAGGAAGAGAATGATTTCGAGCAGTATGTCCCAATCTGTGGCTGCTATTGGACAGTTGTTCCTTCCCTCAATGAAGACGAAGAAGACTGGTGGGTCATTCGAACTTTGGTAATTGAAAGCTGAACATTTCTTGGTTAGATTTCTGTCAAAATATAGTACTTCTTTTTTTGTGCCACATCATGAAAATAGAAAAGCCTTCATTGAAACATGATGTGAGGCGGTGGAAAGGTCTGCTTTGTCATCAGTGGTCTTTTCTGTGTTCAAGTCACAACTGCGGATGATCATGAAGAAGAAGGTGAAGAAGACCAAGACCAAGAACTTGAAGAACTTGAGGAAGAAGATGTTGTCAGTGGTAGTAGCAGTAGTGACTGACCAGGAAGACGTTGATTGTCATGGGTCTGGTATAAGGCTAGTGGTTCAAGTCAAAAAGCCATGACCATGTCAATTTGTTTGGTTTGATGAATGGTGTCAAATCAAGGTTTTGAAGCCCACTGTGCACCACAAAAATTTTGAGTGGTGCAATGGATCTGATTAGCCCCTGCAATTCATGATGTGTGTCATGTCATGGACGCACACGTGTGAGTCATGGGGGGCGATCTTTATTCACTCATGTCACATCAGTGATGAAAAATGAAGTGGAGCTGGGGATGAGAATGGGAGTGGGAAAACTTGTTTTGTGTCAAATATATTATATTTCATCGTTTTCCCATCATGGGACAAATGCATTTTATTGTTAAATTTGTTTTAAATACAGATCAAAAACACGTCTTGGAGTTTTGTGGGTGACAAGGCTTCAAGCTGTTAGTTCAACAAATTGCAGTCAAAGTCTGTTTGGCCACTCTAGGTGATTGGCAACTGACATGCCAGGATTTACTCCCTTGCTTCAAATCTAGAAAGTGTTACTAGAATCAGGAAGATGCTATGGTGAATTGCAGCCGTGACTCAGTATCGTATCCACTTCATCAGCATGAAATAACTCTGCCCTGTGTGTGCACATGTTTTTGCCAGGTCAATTGGCTCATGTCAAGAAGAGGTGGGTCAAGGTGATTGGGTTGACTTGCTACTGAATTTTTGTTTTCTACATGTGCAGTCCTGTTTAACTTGGAAAACCATCCTGTCTCTGTACTCATGTGGTTTCTGAGTCTATTTTTTTTCGTGTTCTAGAGCTGGGTGGCTGGTGGGAAAATTCACTCACCATCATGGAAGCAGCTGACCAGAATCTTCAATTGTTTGTTTTTCCAATGCTTGCCTGCTTTATTTTGCTTTGGCTCATTGCATTTGTGGGGTTTATGGTCAGGCTGGCCTGGCAGCAGATCCGCATATGTAAAGATGGTGGTGCCCCAAGATGGAGATGTCTTCAGGTCATGGGTTCATGTTGTTGTTTATCTCGACCTTACCAAGCCAAGCAAGTGGTTTGTTGTTTGTTG
>DF242604.1:0-44528 GCA_000507305.1 Breviolum minutum Mf 1.05b.01
AACTTGTCTGTTTGCTGTACAACAAACATTTAGACGTTCAGAACGTGCCTGCAGCAAATTGGCAGCATTGGCCGCTTGTTGCTGCAAGTCTACACCCTTTCCAGCAAAAGAACCGTAGCTTGGATCTGCTGGAGCCTCTTGCATGGGCAATCAGCTTTTCAAATGCCAAATTGGTATGGAAAGGCTTCAACTGCACAAAGACTAAAGTATCTTTCCAGATATTCTTGCACACAAAGATTCATTGTAGCGCATTGAACTGTATCTCCTGCATGTTCGACTAAAGACGTGTTGCTAATCCAAACACATACCACAAATGCCTGCTGGAAAAAGTGGCTGGCTTGCGCTGTTGCATCATCAAAGTGTCTCTCCTGCGAAAATCGCCAACCGAAAGTGATATCCCATACATAACCTCAAACCTGAAAATAAAGTAGAATTCTTCATTGATCTTGAAACATCTTGAAACGCCAAATTTTGGCTCTCATGCTATCACTGTCTCTAGAAGAAAGTCAGAATAAATTTGTGAGAGCCACGGGTTTGGGATGGTTTGGGCGTCTAACTTTTCAGATGCACTAAAGACCTCTGTGTGGCAAATACGAGCCTCTCATTCAACAAAAGCTTGCACAAGCTGCCAGGCACCCTTTGAGAGTCTACGTCAACTAGTCTATGTCAAGTACCTATTTTCGCTCAACTTGTCTGTTTGCTGTACAACAAACATTTAGACGTTCAGAACGTGCCTGCAGCAAATTGGCAGCATTGGCCGCTTGTTGCTGCAAGTCTACACCCTTTCCAGCAAAAGAACCGTAGCTTGGATCTGCTGGAGCCTCTTGCATGGGCAATCAGCTTTTCAAATGCCAAATTGGTATAGAAAGGCTTCAACTGCACAAAGACTAAAGTATCTTTCCAGATATTCTTGCACACAAAGATTCATTGTAGCGCATTGAACTGTATCTCCTGCATGTTCGACTAAAGACGTGTTGCTAATCCAAACACATACCACAAATGCCTGCTGGAAAAAGTGGCTGGCTTGCGCTGTTGCATCATCAAAGTGTCTCTCCTGCGAAAATCGCCAACCGAAAGTGATATCCCATACATAACCTCAAACCTGCAAATAAAGTAGAATTCTTCATTGATCTTGAAACATCTTGAAACGGCAGATTCTGGCTCTCATGCTATCACTGTCTCTAGAAGAAAGTCAGAATAAATTTGTGAGAGCCACGGGTTTGGGATGGTTTGGGCGTCTAACTTTTCAGATGCACTAAAGACCTCTGTGTGGCAAATACGAGCCTCTCATTCAACAAAAGCTTGCACAAGCTCCCAGGCACCCTTTGAGAGTCTATGTCAAGTAGTCTATGTCAAGTACCTATTTTCGCTCAACTTGTCTGTTTGCTGTACAACAAACATTTAGACGTTCAGAACGTGCCTGCAGCAAATTGGCAGCATTGGCCGCTTGTTGCTGCAAGTCTACACCCTTTCCAGCAAAAGAACCGTAGCTTGGATCTGCTGGAGCCTCTTGCATGGGCAATCAGCTTTTCAAATGCCAAATTGGTATGGAAAGGCTTCAACTGCACAAAGACTAAAGTATCTTTCCAGATATTCTTGCACACAAAGATTCATTGTAGCGCATTGAACTGTATCTCCTGCATGTTCGACTAAAGACGTGTTGCTAATCCAAACACATACCACAAATGCCTGCTGGAAAAAGTGGCTGGCTTGCGCTGTTGCATCATCAAAGTGTCTCTCCTGCGAAAATCGCCAACCGAAAGTGATATCCCATACATAACCTCAAACCTGAAAATAAAGTAGAATTCTTCATTGATCTTGAAACATCTTGAAACGCCAAATTTTGGCTCTCATGCTATCACTGTCTCTAGAAGAAAGTCAGATCGATATGGAAAATTGTCGGGGGGTGAACGAAAGCTTGTCTTGCATTTTTTTCCCAGGCCCCGGGCACCACCATCACCACCAGCACCATCACCACCAGCACCAGCAGCAGCACCAGCGCCACCAGCAGCACCAGCACCAGCAGCAGAACCACCAGCACCAGCAGCACCAGCACCATGGTTTTGTTTTTTAGCAGGGGGCACACTAATTAAGCCAGGAGTTTGGTAGAATTATGATATAATTTAGGATGCTTCCCAGAAAAGATGGCCGAACAGGATGACATTACATTTGAGGGATCCTGATGCACAGGGCCTTCGGTTGATGCGGGCCGCCAAGTCAGTGAAATGCGCTACAACGGCTGCTCCAGTGGATGCGGCACGCTACCCCAGTGAGTGCATGAGTGGGTCCCTGTGATTCTTGTTCCAGTTACCATCCTTAGCCAAACATCCTAGGAGGAAGAACATCTTGATGATGAGGAGGAGGAAGATGAGGATGATGACGATGACGATGACGATGGCAATGGCGATGACGATGAGGATGACGATGACGATGAGGATGCGGATGATGATGATGATGAGGATGCGGATACTGAAGCATGTGGTATTTTGTTTGGCACAAAATACATGGGATTCTTTGCAATGTTGATCCAATCAAAGTACATTGAAAGATAACAAACGAATAATCCCCTTCAATGACGAACCGTGGTTCGCAATAGAATGAAGTTTAAAACTACCATTTGCTATAGCTTACAGCCCCTTCATCCTGAACTAGGATGTCCTTGCATATTACAAAAAGGGTTGGTTGCCCTGTTTGGGAGTCAAATTAGGATACTGAAAATTGTTTCCCCATGCAGTTGCCAAATTAGTGCTTACAGAAAATGTTCCACCAGTTTCAAAACATTCGGATTCCACTGAAGATCATGGCGATGAGCTAAGCATAGCTAATCAGTACCAGCACTGTCCTCCAGCTTTTGTGCAGCTTCTGCGTCCTGCACTCTTGATTTCAAACTTCAAGCCGCAGAAAGACAAGATGAGGGAGACCCAATTGAAAGGAAATTCGAAAGAAATCCAACCTCAAAACAAAAAAACAGAAACTTCGCAGGAAAAAGCAACACAAAAACATAACACTGTGATATTGTTCCAAATCTTATTTAAGGTTAAACAAGGAATACAAGGTTTTCCAACAACGAACTGTGATTGAAAAGCCTGGCGTCCGTGAGCTGAGCCTAAAAAATCCGGGCCATGTTTGATGTAATTTATATCTCCTTTTCAAACATGTTTCATGAAAATTAAATATCAGATTGTTTCAACAAGATCGAATATCTGTTGTATAGAAATGTTTCACTTCAAACTTGTGTTTTGGAACTACTTGTGTGGTCATACATTGTACCGCAGCTGGATTTAAAACGAAGCAAGAATGGGCGTTGTTTGTTGATTTATCCAGTCGTATCTACAAGCGTACTTTCTCCAAGCATTTAGCAACCTAGTGGACCCTTGAATCTATCAGCTCTTTTATCACAAGACAATGCCTGTGTTTGAAAAAATGCCAGAAAATACATGCGGTATTTCTCTCGAAAAGATTCTGAACAAAATAATTGGTTTGCAGGGTTGCATGGGTCTATCCATGTTTACCTGGATGGCCCATACATTTTCAATTTTTTTACATGAATATTACGCATGCAGCATGCATTACATGCTTGATACTGTATCATGAGAGCACCGAGACCCGCTGCACAAGGCCGCCTTGACAACTTGGGCTTGCAGCTGCTGCTCTTGCTGCGAGCTCGACTTCTTTCTGTCTCTGTCTTCGGTTTTTGAAGCCTTTGGCTTTGCATTTTCACTTGCACTTCTCTCTGCATTTTTCTTGCTTCTCTTTTGGCTTTGCTTTCTCTTCTCTTTCTTCTCTTTTTTCTCTCTTTTCTTGTGACTTCGGCTTCGGCTTCGGCTTCGGCTCGCACTCCGATGTCTGCTCCTCTTCTTTCGGAGTTTTCGTACACTTCGCTCTCTTGGCTCTCTGGTCCTGCTCCTGCTTCGGGTGCTCAAATGCTTCGGACTGCTCGATCGACGACGTGGGCTCTCCAACTTGGAATCTCGAACCACCTCCCGTGGCTGCGAAGGCTGCGAAGGCGTGGAAGGTGGTTCCTCAGCCATCTTCGCCCTTTCTTCCCTTTCGGCTCTTTCGGCTCTTTCAGCCACAGCCAAAGGCGTCATGTCTTCGACGGCTTCCTTGGCATCGGTCGGAACGGGAACTTCATTTTGCCGTTGTGCTGCTTGCATCTGCTCCATCCAGCTCGCATACCTAACAAGTACCACACCAAGCATTGATCCCCACACAAATGGAGGACGACAAGTAGATTTGGTGTCTGATATGAGTTCAAATCTGAATCTAATACAGGTGTGTATCCCCAAGTTTTGCTTAGTTTTACTAAATGACTAAATGTCACAATGTCCTTTTGCCAGGAATTCGCTAAGCACCTCTCACTGTCAGAACTTTGTCGAGCAACAGATTATTCTTCAAAGGCGGCGGTGGGGCGAAAATGTCAGCACCTCGCCACAGGGCAAACGATCAGAACAGGCGCTCCTGTTTCAAACTCCCTATCATATGGCTGAATGTTGGACAACTATAACCATGGCAGCAAATTTTGGCTTTCAGTCCTGCAGTCAACTCGGAAGTACTTTTGATGAGAATCTGCGTTCTGAATCTTTAAGTTCAGAACCAATAAATCTCGCATCATCCCGCATATTCACTTCACTGACTTCACTTCCAACATCTTCCAACATGAACATATCATCACAACACTTCATAAAGCCAGACTTCTCCAAACACTTCGGGGCTCAGGGTGCCTTGCCTTTCTGGCGCTTGGATTTCTGTGGAATTGGAGGTCGTGGCATCGACTTGGGCACCACCACCGGCGGCGGCACCACCACCGGCGGCGGCACCACGATGGGCGGTGGGACCACCACCGGCTTCCGAGGACTAGGACTCGGTGATCTCGGTGGAGATGGCGGTTTTGCCTCACAAAAACCAGCCAGAAATGGATATATCAATGTATATCAATGCATATCATGGCATACGGTATATCCAGATCAATTCATTCGCTGATACTATCTCGAAGCATCTCAAATCTAGATCCATGATCTTTCCAGTTTGACCATGAGTTCAGTTTCTATGTACCTAATTACTTGCATTGTATACATGAACCCAGCGCTCAAATCGTGTGCCTCTGGGGGTGGCTCATCTGGTGGAGGCGGTGGGGCTGCGTCCACCTTCCCGGGAAAATCTTGTGCTGGAACTTGATGGAAGCAAAGAGATGGTTTAACTGTTTAAGGTTAAGGTCTTTCAAGGTCTTTCCGGCTGAGTATCCATCTCTTGTTCGTGGAAAACAGCTGCTTACTGTGCTATTTTTCTCTGAATCCATAGAACTAGACAGATATCCCGAAAGCCCAAAAGGCCACGTCAGGAATGTGCAATCACTACATGTTTAAACGACAAAGTCAGATAAACGCAGATCCATTTCTACCAATATTGAATTTGGTTCTACGTGTACTTTATTCAAGTATATTCAAGTAATCAAGTAAACATGAATGATATGACGTGGGTCGTGGTTCTGTGGGCTTAGCCCTTTAAAACTTTAAGAATACAACCAAACTGTGGTTTCGTGTTCAAGTTGCAAAGTTTCATTGCATTTATTTGTGACTGTGCAGGGGTGAAGGCCCACTTGCATGCTCGCAGCGTCTTTCTGTTGTTGGGGCAGGTGGTCAGCGAGATTGGTGTCTTCCTTCTGATGTTGGGGTTGGTGGCCAGAGACACAACACCACCACGCAAAAACACGAGAGAGAAACAACAACACACAAAATACTCGAGACAAAACAGCAGCACACAGACAGACTAATGAGAACACACCAACAGACAAAAGAAACACCACAGAAGAAACACTGCGACACAAAAGCATTAGATACATCCATGCAAAAGCATAATAAGACTACGGAGACCGGAACGACCCTGGATTGCAAACCACACACAGAGATTTGCATTTTACCTTTGTTTCGGAGATCTGCCACACACGAAATGAGTAAAGGGTTGCATCCCGTCTTGTCCCGCTGAACCCGCCCAGGCAAATATATATCCAAAAAAAGGTAGCGTTTTTGAGGACCTGCCTTTTTTAGCCTTTCTTAGCTGTCATTTTTCTGCTGTTGGGGTTGGTGCGCTATGCCACATGATCAAAAAATCTTCATGTATGAATTAAACATAATTAAACAAGTTCTTAGAAACAACACCTTTGCTGAGCTTTCGCTGAAACTGAGGTACGATCAACTTTCTGTGGTCTGAAGGTCTACATACAAGTAAGAGCCGTTTCAAGTTTACACTCTTGACTCTTCTTAAACTTTATTAAACTTTGAGGTCTTTTGAGGTCTTTTGAATCTTTTCTTGGTGCAAACCTTCTGAAGCTCTTTTCCTACACTGGAATGAGCCTCCGGAGGCGGCGGCTCAGGTTCCACCTTGTGCCCTTTTTCTTTCGACTTTTGTTGTGCAAAAGCCATGCACCTGAAAACCAAAACGGTGACACTGTGACACGTCACACAACAAAGTGAAGTTGATGCTGATGCGTGGTTTGTGGTTTATTTATATCATCATACATCCTGACATCCTGATTTCTGATACAGTTTTGCAATACCTACTATTGTATTACATGTTGAATACTGCCTCGCCATCATTTCTTCGGCATTCGAGCGAGGCTCCTTTGGCCTCCTTAGAACACGGTTCAGATCATCTCAAAACTCAAATCTGATTCTATGTTCACTATGACTCATTCATTATTCACTACCAAAAACGATCTGCAACTCGTTGCAATCCCAGGATCTCTGACTCCATCGGCGCTGCCATGCCCTTCGCTTCGGTCTCTGGAAGAATTTGCTCCACTGGAGCATCGAAGGAAAGAAAATTGGCATTTGGCAGATCCGGTAGTGATTTTGGCGGTGGCACTTGCATAGGCTGCTTGGGATGTGCCAACATATGATGCTGCAGCCGCAACTGTTGCAGTTGATTCGCCTCCAAAATCACTTCATACCGGCTCGAAACGTAAACATCAAAAGAGCACTAAACGCACGCGGATCCGGTGAAAGGAAAAACAGGTCGAGTCAAGTGACCTGCATCTGGGCCATGTATTGTTGCAAGAACATCGCGTTCCTGAGCCACTCAGGATGAACTGAAGGCATGGTAGGCTAGAATTCTTTTCTAATGGAAAGGATCGAAGACAACCAAGTAAAATGCTGACCCCCTTGGCTGAAAGTACAAAAAGCTGTTGCCTGGCAAACTCTGCACATAACTCTCTCTCACTCTCTCTATACGCTTTCTTGCCGCTTTGTCGCATGCCATCAGGCGCCGCAGTGGGCATGCCGCCTTTGCTGCAGTAAAAATCACCCCGAAAAATGCCACATTTCGGAAAAATAAGTACAAAAAATACACAAAACATGAAAGGCTCAGCCAACCACCCATCTGTTGCTGCAGCAAAAGTTGCAACGCGTTCATGGCAGCGGCTCTGTAGAAAGCTTTTAGGAAAAATGGAATCAAAGCAAAGGGCTCCAGACGTCAGGCTGGAGAGTCTTGAAAGAATCTGCAGGGTGATTCGACTGGGTGAATGATTCGAATCTGGAATCGAATGGTATGGTAACAGTTTGTGTAAGATACAGGTGCTATGTAGGCTACAAGACTGTTGAAGTTTTAGAATTTCAACGGCTTCACAAGTTGCTCTTTGATGCTCGGTTTCACTTCAAATGGCGGTTTTCCGTCTTGAACCGAGATCCCATGGGAAGGACCCAAAGAACTGAACCCAAACCTGCACAAGTCTCAAGTCTTTCCAAAGAAATTTAAGCATGATCTCAAACGCATCCAGCATGAACTGATCGCACTACAATTTTGTTGACCAAAGCCACCCTCGGTTTTTGTTTGCATGCTATATAAGATGCCTGGGTGTCACGGGCTGACACCATCAACAACTCGGCACAATGGCTCTGTCCATGTGGACTGGACCTTGAAACAACTCCGATGGCATCTCCAAAATTGAACCAATACTCTTGCAGCTCAGCTTCAGCTGGGCAAGCCCGAAAGCACCGATCGTTGAAATTTTCACAAATCTTCCGGTTTCACAAATCTTCGGCCTTTGCCGGGCCTGCCAAGTTTCTGACCTGATTGCCAGAAAGCTGCTCTAGAGCGAATCTGCGCAGATTGGAACCGACCAGCACCAGCTTCAGCCTTCAATCGGCTGTCACAAGCTGTGCCTTTCATGACCGCGATGCTCAACGGCCGAAAGCCGAGACCACTTACCGTAGCTTTTACCGTGGCCATAGATCTGCGTCAACCGCGGCTTTTACGTTGGAAGGACTCTTTCAACGTTTAACGAAACTGATGAAAATGATACCAAAATTCCCGGACTTAAAAAAAGGAGGCTCCACAGTCCTCAAAGCGTTTTGGACTTCACATTTTGACCGATACCTTTGCGTCGTTGCCTTACCCATCTCACCACATGGAATACGTCACGTGCGGTGATGCATTCGCAATGGATTCCTTCCATCACTGTCGCGCCACAAAGGCGCCAAGGGTCATTAAAGACACAGATATCAGCGAAACATCTTCAAAGGTGTATCTCTGACATGTGTTCCAGCCGAACAATACGGCACGCACTTAAACGGGAGGCATGTTTTTGAAAGCGTCTGGACTAGGAAAAGATGATTCGCAGTTCTCAGCCACAAAGAGATGTCATAAATGTCGCAAAACATAGATCTCACATGAATCCGATATTCAATGGCCTGATCGATGGAATTTTCGGTCAAAACAGTAAAAGGAAACGTTGAGGGGAAATTTGAGCTTCCAAGCCCTTAGCTTCCAAGTCTGATTGAAAGATATTGAAATCCTGCTCAATGAGCTTCTCGACTTGTAAGTTTTCAATTCAGCAAGTTGCATGGCAACATATAGTTCAACTTGAAATGACGGCTTTGAAAGACTAAGATGGTAAGACTGGGAAACAACTTTTTGAGATGAGAGCTCATTTTGTCCAAAAACTCCGACCAGTGTCTCTGATGGCGGGAAGATGAGAAACGAGTTGGGTAGCTTCAAAGGCCCCAGAGTGAGGTAGCTTCAAAGGCCCCAATGTTGAGCGCAGACCTAGATACAGTAAACCAAAAAAGACATGCTTTCCATATTTTCATCTTAGTTGTAATTAACCAAAAATTTAAAAAAACAACAAATCAGAACATCGACCAACTAGTCCCACGCTGTGCCATCTGACGGCCAGGACAGGATTCGAACGGCAGTGGGTCCTGCCTCGCTTTGCTGTCGCCGTTCGGGGAGACCTCCAGCCTCTTTGTGTGGTCAAGGCGATGGACCGTTCAAAAACAAAAAAACTGCTTCCTGCTTTCAAAAACAGAAAAGGATGTATTTTTACCACATTACTGTACTAGATCGTACTAGTCTACCACTCATCACTTCACTATCGTTCATACCTTTTATTTTGCAGCATTGCATCTTACAGAATCTTACATCCATAACGGCGCACAGAAATCATGATTCACTTGTTAACATGATCAGTTTCGAAGGTCCATTGCCGTCTGTACAATGCACGTGGAAGGTGCTGCCTGTGGTGATTCAAACCTGTCGGTCAAACTAAACTCCTCTGTGAAAAGCGACTCAAAGCTACCAGACATGGTTGATGGAAACATCAAGGGTAAAATCAAGTGCAAATGACTATAATCTGAATGTTCAATATGCAATAATGATCGAAAGGAATTGATAATGCTAAATGTTAATGATAATAATATAATATTTGCGTATTCTTCAAGAAAAACAATGATATTGATCTCAGAGGACAAGAACCATCATGACTTGAGGAAAACACTGCTCATGAAACTAAAATTTGTGGTCTTTGAGAATAAGGTACAAAGATGCACAAAGTATAGTCCCAGAAGAGTTGTATCACAGCATTTACATGAACTTGTATATACTTATTACTTGTTACATGCATTTATGAGTTCAAAATAAATTGGCATTTCCGTTGTGGCTCTGCCAGCCTTGAAACTGCTGAACTGCGTCAAATGCACGGGAGGGTCCACAGCACAGTTTGACGCTTGGCTGGTGGCCGGGCTGGCCTGGGGGGCCTAGCCATCAACGAAAATGAAATTAGGTTTGTCGGTTTGTCCGTTGATTCGAGTCGTTGGGTCGTTGGGTCGTTGGGTCGTTGGGTCGTGTGGTTTGAAGTTCCGATGCATTTTCGATTCACTTTGCGTGGAAGATCCGCTCAAGCTGCGTCTTGTTAAGGTCAAGGCGGAGCGAACGAGCCAATTGACAAATTGAGCAAATTGAGCAAAGGATTTGGGCCAAGTTCCGTTCTAAAGGTCCAACGCAGACCTTATCTACGAGGTGCATCCCAGTACTCCACGGGATTTTCCATACCAGTTGCAGGCTTGGTGCTGCGGCAGCTTAAAAGCAGCCAGGAGACAAAGCATCTTTGAGAAGATTGGAAGATGCGAAGATACTTTGCCGAGCGTTTCATAGGAATTTCCCCACAAATTCATAAAGCCACACAAGGAAATTTTGGAATTGCCATCCCCACTTTACAGACTCACATGGCTGATGCAAAAACATTGATAGCTTTCTTCGTTACCAAGGATCCCTTTGAAAAGAAACAGCCAAGAAACTGGGGCTTCACTGTGCTGTTCACTTGAAGCTTCATGATGCTTTCGTTCTGTTCTTATGATGCTTTCTTTGCCAGCACCAAGCCACAGAAAGTTTCGATGATCAAACGGTCGATGCCAGTCTGCGGATGGAGAATCATAGGTCACAATCAACACATTGACTCATGTTGGATTCAAGCAGATCAAATACAAAACAAATAGATAGAACAAGCTTTCATTCCATCAAATGATAAATTGAAGTCGGGATTGAACACAATTTGAACGCCGCCCTGACGCGGGATCGGTGCAGTAACGCCTGTAGCTTCACAGCGTGACCCGGTGACCACCCCACCCGAGCAACTGCATGGATTGAGAGGGCAGAACGCGACTGGGAGAGCCCAAGTCTCGCCCACAAAACTTTGGAGATACCGAAACCAAAGGCACAAGCAGAACAAAATGGAGCAAAACTAAGCAATTCAAAATCTATCCAAAGATTGGACAATCACTTCACAACTTCGAGAACCCTTGGGTCCGGATGGGAGCACAGAAGCTGTGTATTGAGCCTGGCTCACTCCTAGCATTGGATTTTTTGCTGCCCTGTCTCATCTGCGGGTCGCAGAAGAGATGCAGTGCTGTGCCAGGAAATACGGCTCGACAACTTGGAGGGTGCTGCCACAAGTCTGCTTTCGGCAAGCTGAAATCTATGACAAATCGAAGCCTAGAAATGAAAACCGACAGCTCAAGCTTGGAAGACACTAGCGTAGCATAGCGTAGCATAGCGTAGCATAGCGTAGCATAGCGTAGCATAGCGTAGCATAGCGTAGCAATACCAGAAATCTCAGGTGCTTTTCACCCGGAGCCCCTTTTTGATGTGAAAGCTACACTGTCCCCTGTGACCTCTGGAACTGTTGGTATTTTGCTAAGGCACATTCTGTTTCATCTTCTGAATCGCAATATGAAATGTAAGAATCTTTATATCTTAGGAAATTTTTCATATTTGTAACAAATGTCTGTTTTATCTTCTGAAATGCTTCACAAACCAAGCTTGAGATGACGGGACTGCCGCGCGGTTCACCGGCTCGTCTTTCGTGGCAAGCCAAGGAGTCGCGTAGTAAGATCTACCGTGGCCAGATGCCAGCGTGGGATTCATACTGCTGTGGCCTCAACACAGCCCTTAAAAAACAACAAAAAAGGCAAAGGAGAAAACAGGAACTCGCAAAACCACCTCATGAATTATCACTAATCATCAAACTTGTTTCATGAATGGTATTCACAGAATTCACCTTTCGTTTTGACTAAATCATCAGTACTACAGTACTCTTCAGGCGGTCATGGCAACAGCCCAATTCAATTTCCTTCATCAAGCTCAGCACGAGATCAAGCAAAGCCGCAAGGAGCCACACTTCATGACATAGTTTCATCAAATCGTATCCTTTTTCAGATTTCAAAAATGATTTCAAGCTTTCACGTTTCCATTGCTAATCAAGTTCATTTGAGCACTAGCTGACTAGCTCCTGGTCCATTGCAGAAGCTGCTACGCTATCTCCATTGCTTACACGATATCCATCTTGAAAGTTGCTGTGTGGCTCAAAACTCCAAGCTTGTGCTTGTCAAAACCCGCAGACTTGAATGAGTGCCTCACGAAAAACTTGGAAACACCATCTGAACGTCAAAACATCAACAGAAGTTAACCGGAAAGAAAACTGGTAAGGCAAAGGGATCAGAAAGGGCAATAAATCCACCCAAGAAACATTAGGAAAGGATCAAGTTGATCAAAAAAACAGACATGAGCTGTACTGGAAAAGAAAGGATCAAGTTAAAGAAACAAACAGGGAAACGTCTTTGCAAATTTGACCTGACACAAATCTGTCTGAGATCCAGTCCTGGCATCTTACACAGTCCTCTGGCGGTAGAGACCACGGTCCTAGCAGTTTTAGTGCCTTTGGAGCCTTTGGACATCTTGGAATCTTGTAGGACTTTAGGTAACGAAAAGTGGATTGTTTTGGCTTGTTACCATTTTCCGGCGACGATTTCAACATTGATGAATCCCAAATCCCCACGTCCAGTGAGGTGAGGCTTGTGCATGTGACAATTGTGACAACTCTCACAGTCAAATGGCTTGTGCTTTGCCTTCTCTTTCGCCATTTCATTCAGCACCGCCAAAAGGACAGAGCTCGCACCGGGGGCCTGCCACGATGCCACGATGCCAGGGTGGCGCGGTGCCACAGTGACTGGTGACAACCATCTGACATCGTGGGATGCTGCGACACTCGCCTCCTCCACATGCCCACCAACAAACCTGGCAAGGTTGCACACTGTTTGACACTCAACAGGACGGTACCCATTCGAGTGACAGCAAGACAAACGTGCCATGAATCGCTGCTTCTCCATCGTGAGGCTCTCCTGACGTCAAAGTGCTCAGATAAAAAAATCGGCGCATTGTCAATCCTACTCAGCAAACCTAATCACTATCAGAGGTTTTTACTCTGACACTTTTTTTTCATCCAAAATTCCTTTCGCCCCATTCGTTTGCCAAAAGCACTTTGTTATAATTATGATATTATAAATAATTGTTATATATTTTTATAAAAGTTCTTAATATACTTGTTATAATAAGTTATATATACTTGAATTGGTGGAGAAACACCGCTCTCGACGGCGCCTGGCTACTGTCGGAACCGAAGCGGAAATTGCGGCCTCGCGGAGCGAGAAGTGCAGGAGAAACACGCGGGAAAACGGCAAGGAACAACGAGGCACTTCAAACCGAAAAAAAACAAAAAAAAAACGGAACACCAAAAAGGAACAGAAGTGGAAGACCAAAAACGGATCACGGATGATCAAGGCGAATCCAACCTTGTTGGCAGTCCTCGAGGTGCATCCTGGGTGCGATGTCTCAAAAAATTACACGAGTGTCGCATTCATTCGACGTCGTGTTATCCCACCTGACTTTGTACGATGGCATATGATCATGTATGATCATGTATGATCATGTCATCCAGACACTTGGAAATGCCATGTTGACTTCCTTTACTGCCAAACTGGACTTGGACTCAGGGTGCGACTTGTCTACTTCAAATTTTGGCGTGCTGTCACCAGAGACTTGTGAACAAAAGAACCTCATTGTCAAGAGCCAAAACACATGCATCAAGTGCGCTACAATAAAGAGCTTGATACATGTGGCGACACAGCAACACTAAAACATTGGCTCCAGGCAGCACCTTTTGACTTCTCTCAGATCCAAAGCTATGAAAGCTTTGTCTTTCGAGTCTTTCCATCAAACTCATCTTGGGCTGAAATAGGAAGACTCTCAAAGTTCCTCCATCACAGCCTACAGCAAGAGCATCACCTGCAGCGTTCCATGTGGCATTTGTGACCACCTCTTCACCGCGCGCTACACATTCTGCCGAACCGCTCATGGTGTTCACAATGCGGATCTTGCCATTAATTGCACCGCTGGCAACGATGTGACCTAACTCTGGGTGAAACTTTAAAGAACACACGCGATCTTCGTGTGCAATTGCACGTTCTTCAGTGCCTCGCAGTTGTTCAAAACCCATGCACGTTTGCACCACCATGTAGTGACTGTCGAATGTTGCAAAGTCAAGATCCTACTTTCCGACATTCTCAGCTGTGCTTCCGTCACCAGCTCTTGATTCCTCACATGGCCTCGGAGAATGTACACCTTGCCATCATCGCAACCTGCCGCCAGTGTCTCTCCATTCATACTCCAGGCCTCATTGGAGAGGTGAAACTCAACTTTAACTTTCTCAACAACACGCACCTTGTCACCCCTCCAAAACAAAGCTGGTGTGATGCGGTAGATCATAGTGAGATAGCAAGAATGAATTCTTGCAAGGGACCATCTTTCAAAGAAATACTTTTTACTGTTTCATGATAAACATTGCATGTTGCAAGTCCAATCTCCACAAAATGCCAGGAATCACTGTGTACTCGATACGTCGTATTGAACATCGATCAGAAAAATGATCTATTGAATCTATTGGATTTGACTGCTTGTCTCATCACTCATCAGTAAACAGTGGGTCATATGGAATGAATTAGTCTTCCAGCATTCTCCCAATAGATGCCATGCTGCTAGGGATGTCAGCCAGTTCCCGAAGTCCACAGTACCTCGAGGAGCAGCAATGCAAAGTAAGGCTTCATAGAGGCTTAGCCGTCGTGCTTTGAATGCTTGCTTTGCTTACTTCCACCCTTTTCTTCTTCCGATACCTTGGGAGATTTTGACTTTTAAACAAAAATCTCCGTTTTCTTTGGTCGAGCTGCGCTCCGGAGTCAAACTGCCGGTGGTTGAAAGGAGACCTGACCAAAGCACAGATAAACAACATGAGGGAGTGAAACCGAGACAGGACAGTTGGCAACTAAATCGGCCAAGGGTCAAAGTTTTCCATCACTACCGCCAACTGCTAGCTTTCCATTGCACCAAGCCATTGAAAGCACAGGAGAACTGTGAGCATAAGTTTCTTGCCACCTGCTCTCCTGAAAGCATCACAAAGGTGGGGTGTTTCCGGAGTCGATGAGGAAGTTGCTATCTACCAACTTTGATGCCTTGTGCCAGATTTCGGTCCAAGCTGCGGTAAAGACGCGAACCTTGTAGTCTTTGGAGCCCGTCGCTAGCTGGTCCTACACTTTCCAGAAGTCGCAAGGTCGTGAAAGAGTCACGAAAGTAGAACTTTTTATAACTTTTGAACTTCACATCACGAAGTCGATTTGAAGTCGTGCCTCGCCGCACCAGCAAAGACACTGAATCAGCGATGGATGCTCCACAGACGTTTTAGGCAAATCTTTGGCGTCATTCACCAAGAGCAGCCTGCAACACCGCAACACAACATAACTTGAAGCATACTTGGACATCACAAGATGAGAGTTGCAAAGGCTTGTCGGCCTTCGTGAGTCTTGAGATCTAAAATCAGTATCAGTGAGATCAACAAAAAAAACAGAAACCCTCCCAGTATTAGTTATCCCCTGCCTGCGATTTTTTTGCGCCAACGCCAGCTGCCCAGCATCACTCCAAGCAGCATGATGTGCTGTGTGCCTGAAGGATGCTTGTGATTCCAAGTGTATTCCCTTAAGTCTTTGGGAGTCCAACGAAATTCGGTTGCCGCATCAATTTGTGAAGCTTAGGTGCTGTAGCTCAACACGTGAGGCATCTCCATGACAATCCAAATGTACCGCTGTGGCTGTTGCCAAACCTGAGCACCAGGTTTGCTCAAAAAGAATCAGAAAATGTACACAAATCAGATGCGATTGGCAAGTTACACTTGCAGAAGGTTAGCAAATGTCCAAAAATGTCTCACCAAAAAGAACAAATCAGAAATCACAAGTAAACAAGCCAATCTGTTGCATAAAGAACAAATCAGGGTTCATACGTACAGTTGCTTTTACAAGGCCAGAAACAAAAACCGATCCTAAACGCATCAAAGTCGCACAGAGAATCCTCCACCCAAGCTATAGCCAAGATCTGCTCATGATGACTAACCTCTCACTTCAAGAGATGCAAACATCTATGCCAGGAACATGATGTGGACCGAACGCGAGGGCTATTCAAGCAAAGTGCTCTAGATTCAATACATGGAACACATGGTTCTGGATTTGGCAACTCCAAACACATCCAAACGTCAAACATTAGCCAAACATTTTGGTCATTCCAGTCATTTTCCACTTTTATTGAAATTGCGTTTTATCATTGCCTAGCCTTGACGTCTGTGGGCGCAAAGCGTTGAACCGTCCGTGGGATCACAGAGCTCTTTGGATTGGTTCTCTTGCGACATGGCACACGGACACTGAGCAGATCTTTCATGGGAGCAATTGCCTTGTATGTCCTTACGTCAGTCATTGGAATTTCAGCTGCAACTCTTGGTTTATTGACTCAGCTTTGGAAAAATACTTGATTTCATTTTATTCATCTTTATTCCTTCCAAGAATCACGAGAAAACGAGGATAAGTCTGGTTTGCGCGGTACACCACATGGAGTCGTGATTGGTTGGTGCCAGGGCCACGTTGCAAAGGTGTGTGTGGTCCACCAGCCACACTGTCATAGCCTAACGAGAACCAGAAACACACAAAGGTCCAATGCAATTGAAAGTGATTGCGCATTGGAATGCTTCAGCTTGTTGCAAAGACATCTGGGAGAGGGGTACTGACTACACCGGACACAAATGCTTTTCAGGAAAATATGGATTCGGGGAGCAAAGAAATGAAGGCGTTCAAACATGAGCCCCGAAGGGTAAAATGAAAATCATGATTGCTATGGGTAAGAATACGAATAATCCGAACCAAAATTCAGAAGCACGAGCTCGAATGCACACTCTGAAGGAGTCTTGGCCAGGTCACTATTGCTGCGCAACCAAGCACGATTGCACCGGACTCCAGTTCGATCCAGCCTTTCAGTGTTCTTGTGTGTGATTGGGTAGTTCAATTGCTAAATTCGAATGTCGCGATACCGTTGCATACCGGGCCCATACCGGGCATACTTCACCGCTTCATACTGCTTCATACTGCTTCACAGGCCAAGTTGCTCGTCTCCCATCTCATACACCTGAGAGTGATTGCCAGACTGCTTGTCGACAAAAAATTGTGAACTCCGAAAAGCTGATGTGAACATGAACATATTTGATCTCCCCAAGGCACATTACCACACAACACATCTGCCAGTAGCAGCTGATGGTTTCCATTGGCCGCATAGCTATACAAATGCGAATACCTTTCCAAGTCCAACTGTTGAGTCTCGAACAGTTTCTCATACTCAACTCATACAATTCACACTCAACCCAAACCGTCTTCCTTGATTTCATGTCGTAGCATTTTCTTCAAACGGAATGATTTCAACCCGAAGGTGCTGCGCCAGCTCCGCAAAATAGCAGCCCTGACCGTAAAAAGCTCGCTCCGAGCCTGAAGACGCACATCCAAGCGACGAGGCAAGGGGGATTCGGAGATTCAGGAAATTGGATGATTCCATATGATAATGTATGTAATGGCACACCATTCAGCTGATACGTAGAGTTTTTTTCACTCGAAAACCTCATGATTTTGATGACCTCGCTATTACCCCCGGGACCCTCATGATCACTGCCAACGTCTGACGTCTGGTGTCTGACTGTCTGGCGCCTTTCTCGACCATGAAGCCATCTCTGTCTTCAATAATGGCAACAGGATCAGATGTTCGGGTGCCTCAACGGACAAGTTCAAGCAAAGAAATGTTGGAAAAACAACTAGAAAGGATCAAAAAAAGGTCCGAAAGTAGTAGAAAGTCCTTGAAAGGTCTTGAAACTGGAGAAACCTTGAAGCGTGAGATAACTAAGCTCCGGCAAGATTCCATGTAACAAGAGTTGCTCATTCACCTGATCATTACCTCGTTCCCGTCGTATCAGCTGCTTTTCAATGCAGTAAGCTTCTCGAAGTGGCTGATTCCTCAGAAAATCGTCAAGTTAAAATTCAGAAATTCAAGTGAAAGAAAAAGCTAAATCACGCAAAATGACTTGCGTGCCCCGTTCGCAGAAAAGCTTCTGAACTCGCTGTATTGAAACAATACCCCACTGCTGCGTGTTCAGGCCGCCTTCACCGAAAAGAATTCCTCTCACCAACTCTGCCTCAGGCTGAATCAAGTTTTACACGGCACTAGTCATGCCAGGTGCGGGTCGAAATTGTCGGAGTCCCAACCCTGTGTCAGTCGCCATGTCCAGCCTCGGTATGCTCCGCATCTACATCGGCCATCATCACCTGAGCCAATCCAGCCATTGGGTGCAGGTTGGATACGCTGATGCTTTATGACTTTATGATGCTCTGGGGTCTCAAAGGAGAGGTAACACTTTGGGAAAGCATCAAAACGTGAAACTTTTTCGTGGGCCCCATCATCAATTCGACCCTCATGAGCCGCCAAATTGGGTCGCAGGCCTCTTGATCTTGGTGCACCCAACTGGGCTCTGCCAGGCCGCGCTTCACTTCGTCTCGGGTCTTCCGTCGGACGGGTCTTCGCAGCTCTGGGCTTCCTTTCGTTGAACTTCGATGCTCCATTGCACGCACGTCTACCGTGGCCTGCAACAACAGTGTTTCCAATTGTGCTCTTCAAAACTAAACTTTTTACCCAAAAGTCAACACAATGAAAGACAATGAAACAGATATTCAGCATCATTCCACTATCAATATGTTAACCTTAGCCATTTCTTGCTGATCAAGCTGTAAAGTTGATTTTTTTCACCTCGGTTTCCTTTCGGACCAAGTCGCAGAGCCAACAGCCACACAGTGTGAATTTGTCGCATCCAGTTTCGAGTGAGCCTGGCATATTGTACAGGCATGAGAATGTGGAGGCATGGTGCAAGCTGTGGTTTTTCAGAGTCTCGGCCTTCTCCAGCATCATGGCAACGGAAGAATCATAGGGGACATAAATACCGTCATCTCCCTGCCACTCCCAGTTGGGTGCATGTTGGTAAGCAATGTTCTGGATGGTTGAGCCATCCACCTGCAGGTAGAATCAGGTAGGAGAGAGCATTGATGGAGACAGAAGCTAACTCTGATGAAATGGCTTTGCTTGGGATTTCGCACAGGAGTGCCAAACAACACTGAGACAGTGAATGTGCGAAACGTGGAAAACCAAACATAAAGAGGTTCATCAGCTCTTTTGATTTCGTTCGGGGCCTGTTCGCGTTTCTCTTTCCCAAGTCCGAGGCTGCCCCCCATGGCGAGCAAGTGCTAGCATGCACTGGACTCGAGCATTCGCAGCTTCGGCTTAAAAAATATGCCAACCCACCGACTTTTTAATGGAAAGGTGCGCACGTTCCACATTAAAACATTCCACATTGGTCTGGAGTCTTTAATTTGCCAAGGCACATGATATCTTCCCTGTCCTCACCCTGGCACTTGAAACTGTTGAGCCCAACTTGGAAACATGAAATGAATGGCACTGTAACACACATTGCTTTACGTCCTTGCCTCGCTATCCTCGAGTCCTGGCCAAGTTGCGCCACTGGAAGAAATGCACGACTCGAATTTTAGCATAGGCTAAAAGGAAGTAAATGCTGTGTGATTTAGTCCGGTACGACAAGTGTTTGTTTAATTTCAGTTGAAGCAAACAGGATACACGAATTCAAGTGCTATCTTTCCATCATGTTCCATCACTGCACCTGTGCTCAAGAGCGAAGGGGAGGCTGGGCGCTTTGCCTTCCGCTTGGTGCCAACAACGGCCAACCCCCAAAAAAATACGAAAAATAGATAAATCAAAAATAAACATGAGCTTTGTAAGTCCAGCTTTGCATCATCTTGCCGATCAATCTCTGCAAGTCAGCTTCACCATCTCTTTCTGCGTAAGATGTATGAAGATTTGTCAGCATCGGCAATGATTTTCCGAAGGGTTTGTGCATCAACATCTCAGCATCTCTGCATCTCAATCAGCCTCTAAGAGGGGGTCTGAGTCGCAGCGATCAAAGTGTTCCAAGTCCAAGGCCTCCAAGCTTTTCTGTCTGCCGCTCGGTGCTGCTTGTGAAAATACTGAGGTGATGGCCGCTGGCAAAAGCAATGGTGAAGCCTTGGGTGATTTTTCTGCGGATGTCACACGAAGCAGCAATTTCGGCCATGCAAATTCTGAGTCTCCGAGCCATGCAGTCCGCCTGTATTGGCCGTACACAGGGCGCCTTCGGCACAGGTCGAAGCAAGGATAAGGGCGCCTCGGCTCGGCTCGAGATCTTCGTTTTGAATCAACTCCTACTGACTCTCAACTTCTCAGTTCTCTTACAAGTCTTACAAGTCTTACAAGTCTTGTTATTTCATACTTTTTGAAAAGTTTTTCAACATTCTTGAAAGGTTTCATAATTTCATAATTTCTGTTGTTTAATATTTGAAAAGTTTCATGATTCTCAATGTTTAGCTTTTCAGCTTCCAGCCCTGGCTCCAGGCCAGGATGCGGTCATGAAATCCGTGTCTGGCGAACATGACGAACATCCGTAGAAAAAGTGAAAGTTGTGCCAGAAATCCATGAGAAATCCGACAGAAAGCCGTAGAAATCCCAACAGTTTCACAACCCAAAACAATGAAATTGGGTAGCTAAACTGACTTCAATCCTCCAGACCTGGATCCAAACAAAACAAGCGAGAAAAGTCTAAATACACTCAAGTCATTCAAGTCTATGAATTTCAGAGCTTTTTTGGGACCGTTTCGGGGCTGCCAGAGCACACCTGCCATTGGATCGAAAAGGTGAGGACCGCGTCGGGGTCACCTGGAAGCATGGAGAGGCAGGTTTTGAGTACAGCATTTAGACAATGTAGTCAATCTAGACGAGGTTCCATCGATCAAAGACATGGATCAAATAAACAAAGCCACTGGCAAAGTTCATCTCATTCATGCCTTTGTTCATTCCTTTCGAGCATTCCCCTTTCAAGGAGTGAAAGAACTTGCTCAATCATACTTTCCAAACATCGTTGTAAAAGTCTGCCGGAGCAGTGAAGAGCCAGCCTTCTCCACTCCTCTGCGTAACTGCACTTTCACCCAGTCAATGTGTCTGAGCCATTCAACGTCATGACAGGACTAAATCGCGTTTCCACTGACATTCAGGGAGTCAGAAATGTCGCTCCCATATCAAATGATCAAATGAATTGAAATGCCACCTTTTCAAGTTTTAATTGCACCAAATGAGCAAAGCACCTCTGAAAGCCAAGTCTTTAAACTCAACCAAGCTCAGCACATCCCATACTTTTTTTGAATCGAGTTTACTTCGAGTCACAGTCTGCGCCCGCAAAAGCAGATCGCCTTCATCACTTCATTTTATGTTGACTTGATCTTGCTTGAAGTTGTATCTCTTTATCTCTTTGGGTTCTGAGATCCAAGAAATCACAAGATGTAAACGTGAATGTTTCCAATCGAGCTTGGAATATGCCTAGTCAAGACTAGGGGTGAAACAAATTCACTGTGAGCTGACGTTGCTTGGTTTTAGATTTCAAAGTTCGATCAGATTGACAAGGGATTACGTCAGTACATGTACCGCTCCGCAACGTCGAAACACATCTTTGGTGACTCTAGAGCATCACGAAAATATCACCTCAGTTGCCGGTCAAGTGCTTCGTGACGAATCGCATGTTCTCAAACAAAATGCCTGATAACTGCTACCATATTAATACCGAATACCACTCTTCGATCGTTAGTTTTTTGAGACTTTGATGGCTGTGGGCTCGGCTCAGTAGTTTCGTATGGCTCGATCCACGTTTGCCTGCCCAAGTTGGTGCCGAGACATTTGACATTTGACATTTTTGAGATGTAGAATGAATAGTAATGCATAGTGAATAGCATAGTGCAATGCATGGAAAGCAGCTTCTCCATGGATTTTTCCAGGTCGCCTTGCAAATGGGGCAGTCCGTACACCTTCTCAGCCATTCGTCAATGCATTTTTCATGGAAGACCTCAAAAAACACGTCAGGACACATCGGACATCGTCGGACATGTCCTTCTGAAAGATTGAGAGATTTGTGTCGCCTGCATCTTTTAGGCCGTTGGTAGTTTCCTGTCGTTTCTCTTTTTTAGGCATTGGCATGGCCACAAGGAAGTCGTTTGCATGGCTGGGCCAATTCAAAGTCCTCCAAACACACCTGATACAAAATTCCGGCAGAAATTCATCCGGTATGCATGGAATTTCACCATCTTTCAAAATGTTCAAAACCGATTTTCACAGTTCAAGCTCCCCACCATGCAGGTTTGTTGTGCATGATTTGAAGGAGGAGGCCACGAAAACCTGCCAGTGTATCAAGTGGCCATCCACGGTCGACTCCCGCCACCGCCAGACTGATTCAACTTCCCTGAAACCTTTGTCCAACGTTTCTCCATCAAAAACGGTTTGAACGAAAAAATAACTCTCAAAATCAGTGTCCCCCACCTCTCTATCTCTTCGATGGTTTGGGGAAACAGCCCCCGTCGCTGGTTCAGCATCTCCTGGACTTTGGAAACTCAACAAAACACGGTAGGAGAAATCAAAGATAGGTATCGTTCAAAGATACTTCCACAAAGCGATTTACGGTCTTGGTGTGTAATGTTGCTTCGTGTTGCTTCGTGTTGCTTCGTGTTGCTTCCACCTCCACTTCTCGAGTGGTTCGCTCAGAGCTTAGAAGCAGCATTTGCAAACCCTGAGGGAGCTGCGCCACCTCGCCCAGGCGGAAAAAAATTCTGCCTTACTTGGTTTGAACACTCAGTCACTTGGTATTAAAACGCAAAATCAGGAATCATCTTTCGGATGAAATGACGGTGGTTTCTTTGCACTGAGGGTGGTTTGCTGAGATGAAACAGAATGCGTTCAATCAAATAAACTAACAGATTCAGATGCCATTTTTATTGAATAGAACCAAGTGACAAATGGGAGTGTTGAATGGAATCTACTGAGCTGACGGATGCGGATTTCAGCAAAACAACGGATGGAGTGTTTTCGGTGAAATAGACGACCGGATGGAGGCTAGGCTGTTGCCATCCAACAGCAATTTCATGCAATTCCTTTATCCCTTGTTGTCCGCAGTCTCCAAGACCAGGTCACTGGGTCAAAAGTCCTTGATGAGACCAATCTTTTTTGAGATTCTGTGTGAACCTGAGAGAAAGATTGGTGAAAGTAGACCAACATTCCATGACCTCCCTTGCCCACACGATGCACCATTGAGCCCCGTTAAACCTCCAAAAAAAAACAGAAGGCAATTTTTCCAGCGATCTGCAGAACTGCCTGACTCATCAAATTTGGCGGCAGCAAGTTACGCAGGGAAGGCTGCAGTTGCCCCCTCAGCCAAAGCCAAGATCTCTGGGCAGCTCGGATCATCTAATAGTATTTCAGACCATCTGAGAATATCTAAGCAAGCTGTAAGTAATGTTGCAAGCATTTTTCTAAGAAAATTTTAAGTAATATAATATCATACATCTATATATCCCAATTAGAATATCATCTAAAATCACCCAAGATTACAGCATCGAATATTGTCCAAGAATAGCTACGATTATCTAAGAACATGTAAGATTGTCTAAAACTATCAGATCATCTAAGACCCTAAGAATCTCTAAGATCTTTGTTTCTGCATCGGATGTCTCTCTCAGCGTTACAGGCGAGGCACTCGCAAAATATTGTTGTGCTTTTGCCAATCCGTGCAACTGTGTTGTCTGGCTCGCAGGCGACCACCTGTCGACAAATAATCATGCTCCCAGCATATGTTTCGAAAAGAAATCACACCAAGTGCCTGTGTCCGCCTGTGTCTATTTTGGAAAACGAGCTTGCCAAACAGCCTTACAAATACTAACCACAGTGAGCAGCCACAAAGTCAGAAGGTGCCTTAAACTGCACACCTTGATATGTGAAGAAGTCATTCGCCTGAAATTCAATCACAGACAAGGACAAGGATGGGTACAGGAAGCAAAGAACATCATTGGCCTGGTATTTTCTATATGGATTTGCCACCAGATAGGGCTTCAGGTAATCGCCAAAGAGCTCATACTCATATGCCCGCGGCAGCGTGTCCTGCTAGCTTTCAGCTTTCCGCAATAAACCGCAGACTGTGACACGTTCGTACAGAAATCAGAAACAAAAGACAACTTTATCCAAACTTTTGTCACTAATTGCAACATTGTAACATTGTGACATAGTTAAAATTACGTCTGGTCACGTATGCGGCAGATGACCCCGAAACTCGATCCCACCAATCAGTCCATGAAGGGAAGGATGTGAACCTTTTCGAATTCAGGTGTTGAGTCCCAATTGGCGAAGATCTCCGTGTCGGTCTTAGCGGTGTTGATCATAGTTTGGAATGTGCTCTGTCAATCTGTCAGGTTGATCTTGTGATATCCATTTGTTGGGTTTTTGTTTAATTCAGTTGTGGTATCTTGGGGTTCATTTTAGATATGTGATATCTACATTCTGAAAATCGGGCTGTTTTGCCCAGGGTTTCTCAGGCAGCAGCAGACACCAATCCAAGGCCTGTTGGCTCGGTAGCCTCCACCTGCAGGTAGACGTCGTTCACCTGTTCAACGCGTCGCGTCGTTCTTTGCATTCTTCCCCAACCCTTGGACCAAGGTCTGATCCAACCTTCACCACTTGGCCACTGTAGAGCAACCGTACTCGTTTAGCATCGGGTCCGTAGGGCGCGTACCTTGGACACACACAAAATCTTCATGTTCTTGTGGAGACAAACTCCTGGCTTTTTATGGCTTTTTTGCATTTGCCACACGGGAAACGGCTTTTGTCTAGGCTGCGGCTCTTTGGCCAAAGAGGCTGCGCCTCCTTTTCGCAAACAGCCAATCTTCGATCAGCACAAAGTCCAAATCAGGAAGCTCATCTAAAGCCTTCAAAGATTCCCTGACTGTATTTATGATGGGTTTGCCCTTAGTATTGAAACTTGTATTGATCAATGAAGCAAGTCCAGTGAGTTTCCCCACTGCCATCAGCAAGGCATGAATCCAGGGTTCATCCTCCTTCGACACAGATTGATGCCTTGCAGTACCATCGAAATGACTCAATGCTGGATAGCGTTTTCGAATCTCTGGCTTCACCATTGGAGCCATTGTCATGTACGGAGAGGGCACACCTTTTCCGAAGACTTGAGTCATAGCTTCCTCTGCTATCATAGGTGCCACTGGACGATACCATTGTCGAGCCTTCAAACGATTCATCCGATCTGGCATATCAGCGTCAGTCGTCACGGCCAAAAGAGATCGATGTCCCAAAGCTCTTGGTCCAAATTCTTGTCTTCCACGCACGACGGCAATGATGGGATGTTTGGAATGTTTGAGATGTTTGGTCACCGTGTCATTGTCGTGATTGAAGTCGGTGCCAATGAACTCTTCGTTGCCGGCCAAGAGACCCGCTACATACTCAAAGCCACCCAGACGTGACACTCGGACAGCACCGTGCCGTCGTGCGAGTTTCTCCAAATTGTGGAGATCCCAAAGTTCAAAGCCTATGTATTGCAGCGGCTGCCGCACTCTCGGAGGAGTCACACTGTAAAGTGCGCCAACAGTTAGGCCACAATCATTTGGTGCTGGAGGGACGAAAAAACCTAGCCCAGCTGAAATGAGCCGATCGTAGAGTCGTTGATTGGTACGGATGCTTAAGGCACAACCGCCACTCAAAACCAATCCTTCGATCTTATCCAATCCCACGTGTTGTAAAAGTGACCAAATGATACCTACAGCTGTAGATTCGAAGGCTTTCTCAATGGAGGCAGCTAAAATACGTTGTGACTCGGCTGAATTACAAGAAGCTTCCAAGATCTGCTCTGGCAGAGTTGCCCGTATGTCCCTACGGTTGTAGGCACGGTTATGGAACGGAAATGCACCAAAGGCATCTGCAGCATAACCAAAAACTGCACCAGAGCTTTCGAACAGGGTTTCTAAGATCGAAGTGAGCTGTTCATCTGCAGGAGATATAGCAGAGTAACCCATCAACCTGCCAGCCACTCCGAGCAAAGGCATCTGCACCTCCTGCCATGAGACAGTCTCGTTCTGCAGCCATTTGTTACATACTGCTTTCTGATTACCGGCAGAGACTTCTGGCAATAAGCTACCAAGAAGACCATAAAACTCACCCAGATTGTAGTCCAGCTGAGCTATTCGCTCCAGCCTCACACTCTGATCAACTCTTCCAACATAGGCATTGAATGAACCATCATTACCGCCACCATCGTAAGAAACCACCAAGGCAGTCCGAAAGGGTGAACTGTGATATGCCAAGAGGGCATGGGCCTCATGATGATCGACCCAATGCCACTTCTCCACAGGAACATATTCCTCTACTATGAGGGGGATTGCCGATGCCAGAGACAGATGAGTCACATGATCTGATACCATCAAGCCATGTTTGAAATGACTGGGAAATCCCCCAGGGCAGTGGTCCATAACAGTGGAGAGAGCATGGACCACCTGTCCCACAAAAACAGAATCTTTATTAGAGTAGCGAAAGTAGCGAACTCCAAAAAGGCGTTCCAATTCAAGAACACATACTACATGACCGTCTTGGCTCACAGCAATACTGGCATCATGTCCCAAGTACAGAGCAATTGCAGGGCCGCGATCTTCAAAGATTTTCTCGCTGGCCTTCAACTTCACACTCTTCAATGCTGGAAGCCACGAAGCATGACGCTCTTTACCCTGCTGAAGCTTCTCCATGACTTCAGCAGCTCGTTTCCGTCGGAGAAGCAATGCTGTTATGGCCGTATCCTGTTCTTTGGCAGCTAAGTCATTCCGGTGGGCATATTGGGCACCCACTCTCTGCCAGTCCCAAACTTCTCCAACAGCCAATGTTTCCTCACAGGAAACATGCCATAGACTCCATAGACTCAAGACATAGCTGATGGGTTTCATAGGCATAGAAATGCATAGAACTAGTACCAAAAACAAGCAGAGGACTTTGAACTAACGCGTTTGTTTTTAACATCCCCAAAGAAAAGCCATTCTAGAATCTGTGGGATGAGCACTTGACTGCAATGCCAGCCGGTGCTATGTAGATTTTGCTGTTTAAATTCAACTATTTGTCTGCTCTTGGACACACCAGCAGTGCTTGAGTGGCAGTGTTGGAGGCGCAAGAATGTCGTGGTTTGTGTTGGATACATTTGAAGAGCCTACTTTCTCTACATCTCGTTCCATCACCTCAGCCCCAGACTCTCCTTTGAAGTATGGCCTGACGTACCTTGGCTGTGAAAGTCTGTCCAAAGCCTCTTCATAAATGTTTTCCTGGAAAGATCCGTTCGAAAATGGTTGCTTCAGTTTGATGGTTCCAAATCACTCAACAAGCATCCGTTGAAAGTAAAAATACGGATGTTATGAGGGTTCCGGTCAAATTCAGATCTTTTTTGAACTTCTTTGGGACTCTTTTTAGGAAATCATGGGAGCAGACTCACTAGGTTCAGTAGACTAGAAAGGATATCGTATGTCTATCAAACTATGTTGTGCTTCACCGCTGAATTACAGTGTCATTTTTCATGGTTTGACGAGCGACTCGTTGAAGAGCTGCTCTGAAGACAACTCCGTCGGTCCCCAAGCACTGGCGATACGGGCGATGTGAAAACTATCATCTTCAGACATGAAAAGAAGGGCCCTTGGCCATGCCTGAACTGGATCTTCTGAAAACAAATGACCGGAGCTCCATCCACAAAGAAGTCCTGGCCGTATTGTGGGTTACCCCACGAACGGACACGATTTCCAGAAACGCTGACGGTCCGTGTCCATGCCAAGGTAGCCCTGAGGAGGGTCGCACCTCAAAAATTCCCAGCAATGACGAGTGTCGACTGTGCACTTCGGTTTGCCTGCTAAGAGCCCCACTTGATGACCACAAATTCGGCGTTTGAGGCTTTCACTAAATCACCCGAACGAACCACCTGCCCATGTGCCAAAGGTCAACAAACATTTGCAACAAATGGACACAACACAACGCGCGAATTGCAGCACGCATTTGCAACGCCTCCTTTGAATTCCGAAGTTGACGGAGTGTGTCGGCCAGAACATCCATGCGACCTCGGCGTCTCGGGGGATTTGCACTCGGCGTCTGTGAATATGATTTCCTCCTGTGACTCGTATGACTCCTATGACGGATGGAAATGTGGCTGGTGCAGTTTGAGGACCCAACTTTTTCCTTTGATTTGAGAATCTGCCTGGCAATTTTGCACAAATTTGCATCAAGTGGATCTTGCAAAAAAGATACACAAAGCTGTCTTGCCTCTTTCAAGGGCAGAATGTGCAGCTTCTTTATGTGCTCCTTCCAAGCAGCCACTGCAGAAAAGTGCTCGTGCAGAGTGTAATGTCACTTGCAGACCTGTAATGACTGTAATGTCACTTGCAGACCCCAAAATCAGTCAACTCAATTCATCGAAGAACATTTGTTCAAGTCATGCTTTCAAGCAGTAACAATGACTCTCTCACCGCTCCTCGCCATTCTCAAGCCTCAAAAAATGCAAAAGGACCACTGTGAACGTAACCAAAAGACAAGACTCACAAGACCAAATGCCGCCTTTCTGCAGAAGAGCTGGAAGTGGCCTTGCTGAAAGTTAACTCATAGAACTGCAATGCTGAGTTTTGAGTCAGATCGACATGAACTCACAAGGTATCTCTCATGGTTTTCTCTTGAGCTCCGCACTACAGCCTCTCCCACAGAATCCACCCCCATGGCAACGGGTCGAAGAAAACTACGCTTTTGAACCTGAAAAAGAAAACTTCTGATCTTGGCATCAAATCTGGGCCAAACAGCCAAACAGCCAAACAGCCAAACAACCAACCCTTTGGCAGCGAGGGCAAAGCATGTTTCACACCTTTCTGGATCCTACGCTTTCTTTTTGAAACACTTTTGCTGGTGGCATTTCAGCCCAGCTTATGAAAGCAACTCCGTGTCATCCGCTCAGCTGACGTCAACACCTCGATCCAGTCAACACGGTCGTCTTCAGGTCTTCACATCTTCACGTTGTCGTTGTCAAATCTTCCACGTTGGCACTTGACCTTGCCCTGCTCGAGCTACACTGTCTCCTTGAAAACATGTCAATTGTCAATGAAATTCAATCAGACTTGCGCTCTGCTAATCACATTCCTCTTTCAGGTTTGCAAAAATTGAATTTCAAAAGATGCATTCAAGCTCACCCGGAACGCTCACATTCCCACACTTCCTATCATGGTGGATCGCACCTGCCATGTCGATGTGTTCAGCTTTGCGTCTACAGAATGTTTGACCATCTCATCCAGGCCATCGAGCTTCATTTTGCAAGACTTTGCCACAGGAACTCATACCTTCAAACAAAACATACAAAACATGGCTGCTAAACATGGTCAGTGGGCACCATTGTTGGGATGCTGCATTGTCTGGCGTGGTTGTTGCGTTTCATCGGTTTTGTTGTGTTGGTTTCATTCATATCTTCTTTCCTCGGGTCCTATACTCCTCAAGTCCCACAGTGTCTGAAATCTGCTCGCTGGGAGCACTCCATCGTCCGTAGCACGGCACGTTCATCGATGGAGGCAGCTCCACCATGTCCACCTTCTTGACACTCCTTGACAGCGCGAAACGTTTGACTGATCGTGCAGAAAGTCTGCAAAATGGTCAAAAAGACTAAGAGAGTAAACCGAGTAAACACTGGAAGTTGAAAGTACTGAATGTGCAAAAAAAAGCTCTCAACCTGTGACGGGATCAGGAGCTCTCCAAAAGGATTTACCACGAAGTTCACGGCCGTTGGATTGCAGTCTAGAAAGCTGCAAGGGTAGCAGGGTATGTTACGGCAAGTGAAACACCACGATAGAATGTGCAGAAAAACTCTTTATGATCGGTCGGTAGTGGTTACCCGAAGGTATAGAAAGATGCAAGACTGCAAGGATCTGAGTCAAGTCTCTCATGGCAACCTGGTACACTTCACAACGATAAATTCATACGTGATGGCGTAATGATCATGCACACTCTCAGTGAACTTTGAGAATTTCCATGCAAAATCCAAGTCAAGGCTCATAGAGGTATGCTTGAAGGCCGGCAAAACCAGCTGGCAGGTTTTGCAAGACTTCCACCATCTTGCGAGCATGGCACCTCAAATTTCAGGCTGACTACAAACATACTGTCAAGTACCAATCACAGAGTCGTACAAACATTTAAGTATAAGCTTGATTGACTCATACTGGATTTCAAAAGACAAAAGATTTTTGACAAACGACAAACCCCTCAAGAAACGGATTCAAATTCATTCGATTATTCGGTTTAGGGACGGATGTACACGATCGTCTCTGGTGGAAGTGGTCACCAAAACTCGGTGTCTCTGGAGACTCTCCGTCTCTGTGACCTCGACGTCACGAAGCTCTTGGGCCAAATGATATGCAGAAATTCGCCTCCAAAGATTCAAACCGAGCAACGAAACGAAGAACACAATTGGCATTGTTTTGAGCAATTGTACCAAAAAAAAGCTAAGGTTTCCAAGGTTTCCAAGGTTTACAAGGTCATGGTCGGGATGTAGTGTAGAATTGCATTCATGTGGGGGCATTTTGCAGGTTTCGCCAGATCCCGGTTTCCGTGGCCTCAAGTCCAGCCAACTCTGCGGGTCATCAGGATCTCCATACTCCTCCAACCAGCTGTGCCCTGCTAACCACCGGTGGTACTTCCGCATGTCTGTCAGAGGTACCTGCAAAGACAGCTGGTATTTGACACAAGGCTGTTATGCTGGTTACCTTCAATCAAATACTATTTCAGAAGAAAAATTGTACGAAATTGGCTCGCAATCTCTTTTTGTGCCTCTGCCACAAATGCGGAAAAACGCCGGGGATTTGCCAGCTCCTTGACATGGCAAGCAAAACTCATCAACGATTCACTTTGAAAACCTCCACAAAACTAGAAGCTCGCCAACCACATCCAATGACTGCATGACAGCATGTCCCGAACAATCTGGTTTACCACCAGCAGCCCACCATTTGAGCGGCCCATGAGGGCCAAACGTCCTGCAAACACGCACACAATTTTGTCACCATGTCCACAAATCCACAAGACTTTGCTTGATCATGCTTGAGCTGGCGAAGCTCGAAATTAACCTTCGAGTTCTGATTTTACCTTGGGCAATACAGGGAACCACAGCCTTTGCAATGCAGGTTGCTGTCCTGGCTCTGCAAGTCCTCGATGTAGCAGCTCATCTGCAACAGCCTCCAAATCCTGAGGCAAAAAAGTTCGCTCGGAAATGTGTGCAAATTGCAAATACTCAGCAGGTTACATTGGGTTAAAGGCAAGAAAGTGTCAAAATTCCAGCGCATCCCACTCAGAAATTACTTGCACTGGCTTGCAATCGAATCGCCCAATCAAGCCTACTTTAAATCAAGGAGCTGACATGAAAACACCCAAGACATATCAAATGTATGAACAGTATCAACATGAATGAAACATGTTTTTCTCCAAAGATTTCTTGTCTCAAAGCTCAAGTGTTGCCAGCCTCATAGGCTTTGAGCCGTCCCGTTGCAAAACGTCCAGCACGCTCCCAGTCAGGGCCGAATTCCCCACCACCACGAAGGTTCACCTGTCAAGTTCCCAAGTGCCATCATATCCCACATGAAGAACATTCAAAGTAGATGAAAGATGAACATGTAATCCCGAGCCCATGTAACATATTGTAACATGTTTGCTTCTTTTGCTCGACAGTGTTTCCAACACTCATTTCAGTCAAGCAAAGCATTCAAACGAATGCTAAGACTCTGAAGACATGCCATGGGTCTCAATGACTCGAAAGACTCAAATGTTCAAATGACCTTTCGTAAGGCTCGAACCAATCCCCCTTTTTTGCCGTGCTTTCATGTACTTTCTCACAATTTGTGTTTTCCAGCTTATCTCTTGCGACACAGTTGGCACACATTTGCATCTGTTTCACCTGGCCTCAACGTATTGACCACCGCGCTCCAACCAGGCTGCCCCAATGGTAGCGTTGTAGTTTGGCAGCAGAGGAATTCCAAAACCTCTCTGATTCTGGTGATCTCTGGTGATTCGACTTTGACACTCATCTTCTAGAAGGCCAAATGGCAATAAAAACTGGTGCAATTTAAGGTGCATCAACAGGCTGTCAGCCTTGAGAAGGTTGGAGTCTGCATATTCACTTCTTATCCACCAACTAGATATGGCGGAGACAGTCATGGGAAAAGGCATGAATACACGAAAGACAACATGCCTCAACAATGTTGAGATATGTAGAAGCAAAAACAGAAGACCAATCACACAAAGATCTGTGGAGATGAAAATGAAACATAGAGCAAAATAGCGCCTCCATACGCGTAGACCAGCGTTGGCAAATGGCCGTCAGAATCGGAGCCACCACGTAAACAGGTGAATGGCACCTCTGTGCCATCAGCAGAAGTGGCCTGAACTTGAACATCGACACTTTCACTGAACATGTCACATGTCCCTACAAGTCTTGATGTTCATTAGGCAAGGCTATGAATTCCAGTGAAGCAAGATGGAAGAATGGAACAGAGTGCAATGATTTAACTCTTAGATACCAAAAGACTCATGGCCTCCAGGCGCATCTCCACAACGTTCGAAGCATCATACAAATGCTGAAGACGTCTGACTACGCGCAGGCCTGGAAGGGGTGTCTCCGAGAGGTCTCTCTATTGCTTGGCAGAAACTCTGATGTTTTTTGGTTAAATCTTGGAGAACTCTGTTTATGGATCGGGGCCAATGTTATGAGCATCATGTTTCGGGGCTTCTGCTAGGTCTGTGTGGCATCCAAAAAAAACGTAACATAGTCTTCAAAAAACGACTAGATACTCGAAGAATCGCCATGTTTCAGAGAAGGGCGGTCCACAAGATCACAGCGCTTCTGGCTCACTCACCTGCAAAGAGCTGTCGCCAGTCCTGCTCCTGCCACTTTCCAATGTCCTGGCAGCAATCTTATGACTTTGGGAATTCCACATGCAACAGCTCAGATGCAAAGATGTTCAGAGAATTCGAGAAACTCAAAAGTGTCCGAAACTAAGGGAATCTGGAGCCACCAACCTCTGCATAGAATAATGTTGGTGGTTCTCGAAACCCAGCACGACCAATCCAAAGACCATCAGAACTTTCAGAGACAGCTCGGACTGAAAGTGAGAACAAACCTCAAAGTCCGACAGAGTCCACAGAGTCCACGGTCACAAAAGCATCATCTGGACACAAGTTGAACAGGAAAGAGCTTTTTGAATTTTTGCTATGCTTACACTACGCATGCTTCTTGAAGGTTTTCACATTTCATACATTCCATAAGTAATATCTTACGAGCAACTCTGCCCTGTTGCCAGGATACTGTTGTCGGAACCACTTGATTTCCATTGTTGAACCCAAGCACCCTGCAGCAAAATCACCAGCTTCTGACAGCCGGTTTACTGGCTTCCCAGCCTTTTCATGATCAATTGGATCAATACTGGCATTATGGGCTATTCAGAAATTCATGTATTGAGGTGCAAACTTGAGGCGCCCTTTGACTTCCTGCCTCGTCGTGGCGGAGTACCAACAACTGGCCAGTCAAATTGTCCAAGATCTGGAGGACCAGAAAATTTCCTCGACGCTGACGCTGCGACAGGTAATATGGTGTTTTTTTGCATGATCTTGTTTCCAGAAGTTTGTACTCGTGAAACGCAATGCACGTAAGATGTAGTGCTGACAATCAAGAGTATATCGGTATATGCACTGAATATGTACTCATTCCAGAACTATGTCGATTCAAAGCGGTCGAAACTGGATCCCCAAGTTTAAGGTTAAGACTTTCTGAAGTTCATAGTAACGAACAGAAAGGGAACCCTAAAATATACTTTATAAAACTGATTGCAGTAAAATCAGAGAAATCACCACACGTTCAAAGTTCAAAGAGAACGCATTAATCCTATAAACTCAAATGGTCGAAACATGTGACAACCCTTTGAGCGGCTTAGGCAGTTCAAATCCATTGACGGTAGAAAAAGAGACGAAACAAAGTCGACACTCACCTGCTGACGTAACCCTTGAACGTGCTTCAACTCGATATTTTGTAGCAAACACGTTCAAAGTCAGAAACTCTTATTGGAACACAAAAACTTGCGTTACGTGAGTATGTCGGTTCGACTGGTTGTAGATCTTTTGTGACACTTTGCAAGTCCTTTCTCGTATGTCTTACAGTCTTACAGGTTACACACAGAAAAGAGATGCGAGGAGCCATCAAATCTGTGAAATATATATATATATATATTACATGCAAATACTTTCAGATTTCAGTGAAAATGATTAGAGTATTTGCATGTTGGAATCGATTGCGGTGTATGTTTGAGGTGCTTTGTTTGAAGTGCTGAAACTCAGCCCAGGAACGTGTGCAAACAATTTTCTGCAGCGTGGATGAACGGGAGGTGCCGGCCCTCTCTTCTCCTCATATTGCTTTCATGGTTTCAGCACTTCAAGTTGAAAAGTTCAGAAATGCACATCACATCATGTTGTCATCCAAAAGAATCCTACATCAAACTCTCTGCTTCACTGCCTCAAGTTTTCCAGCAGAGACACTACGTGGAGTCCAAAGAAGATGCCACTGCGTAGACCCACGGGCATTCTGTGTTGCCAGCAAAGCTCCTCGCCAAAAACTTCTTGATTACCAATTGGTATAAACCACACAAAAGTCACAGCAAAGAAAAGTCGAAACGTCCTTGTGGAAAGCCATTGAATTCGCTGCGCAGGTGAATCAGCAAAAAATTCTGGAAAGTTGTCAGCTCCTGGAGACATCACAGAGTGTCTCATTCAAGTTTTTAGGGGAACACGGAGTTGTCTCTTGTCTCTCATGCACTTCGCCTAACGCACTGGAGGTCGGTTTAATCTTATGCGAAGAAGGTAAATAGTCTGTCTAGCAGACTCAAAGCAAGACCCACGTCATGATCTTTGAAAACACACCGAATGACACCCTTCGCTCCGCATCTCGTGGAACATCCAATTTCTCAAGCTGCAGATTGCCTTCAGCCTGGCATTGCCAATTCTGCTGCCATCTTGGTCTCTGCATGTGTCATGAATATGCACGAATACAAATGAATATAACTGAATTATGGCCTCTAGGACACTTGTGCTTTGATAAGCAATGTCGTTGTTTCTTGAAGTCCTAGATGTCTAGATGTTTCAGATGCGCTTGCATGTGATGCGCCTGCATTGAGCTGTCTGTGTTCAGGTACCATTCCTCCCACAAATGAACGAGCCACGCAGCGCAACTCAGCAACTCCATGACTGAAATATAGGATTTAGGAGCCGCTTTATGGAGATTTTCATGATTGAATTTTCATGAACTTTCCATTTCCAGGACAGTCACAACTTGCACTCACCGCGCTCCGTAGCATGGAAGTTGATACAGCGCTGTACCACTTGTACTTGCGTTCCTTGCTGTCTTGATACGTAACCCAAGACAACCTCAGATGGCAAAAGCTCGGTAAATGGCACTTGGAACTTTGCGTTGTCGAATTCGCTCCGATCCAAGCCACATGATCCGAAATCTCTCCTTGGAAAATGATAGGAGAAGCTGCCAAAGGTTCTCCGCGGTGCCACAGTCGTACACTACGAGGATAGCCTGGCTTTGAGCAATAGCTGTAAGAGTGCAAAAAAGTGGGGCTATCACGTGCAAATGAGTAGGTGAGAGGTCAATATGGTATACAAGTAGAACTTCGAGGGAATGAAACCATCGCATATTACTAAAAGTGAAAGCAAGAAGTGGAAAAGAAACTCTTCGGGCCTGCATATGTCATAGAACCAGGCCCAAAGTCTGTGCTCACAAGAAGACAGTCCCTCGAGAAGAAGGACACAACCTACACAATGGCGGTCCCACAATCAAACAATGGTTACAGGAACAAAAAAACATCTTCTGGCGCACAAAGTATCCTGGATAAAAGGCGATACGAATGCTTGAAGGTATCTATGCTGAATGCATGGTATGATGGTATCAAGCAAAAATAGCTTTCTTGGGTGGTGATAATTTTTAAGGCTCTGAGAGGGTCACGCTCTTGCTTTCAGGCAGCACAAAGCCTCCTCAGAAGCAAGGCAACTTCAGTGAAATCACCAATCGCTCATTGGTGGAAAAGCAATTTTCTTTCGACGCCGTATCCTTCTGTCCTTCTGCTTCTGGTAAAAAGGTCTTGCGCTGCAAATCGAACTCTCGGGCCTTGCAATTCAATCAGTAAGTGACCACAAAGAGATTGATGCAAGAGCGGTAGTGCTACTCCATGCAGACAGGGACGTTTGGACTTTTGGACCCAGGTTCGTGTTTCGATGAACCAAATGACTGACAAATGTCCAGTCAACCCTGCCTCAAACGCATCTTGACCCCCACGGGACAGGCAGATCATTGCCCTGGTAGCGAACCTTTGACCGCTTTCAGCAGCCTCAAACGCAAAACTGACTCAGCATAGCAACTGCATAGGAACTCAGACGCAAGCAAATGAAATCGAAAGTCTTAGAAATGGCAATGCTGAGACAATGCTTGCCTCTAACAAGACATCAAATCCTCGCCACACATAGCTCTGGCCTCCGTATCATCGGACCAATGCTTAGTGGCTGCGTCAAGAGTTCAGCTACCAAGTAATTGCAGTGAGTTACACTGTACTTTGGCATGCACCCTTAGTTTTAAGCCTCCTCATGGTTTTCTGAGATGTTCATGACTGGTAACACACCAAATGCTGTGGGAGAAGCACGGAAGTTTCACAAGGAGAGTTCCACCAACGTTCCATAATAATAAACCCAAAGAATACCCCAACAGGAACGACATGATGGGTCGTTTCCGCGGATAGGAGGTGTGTGGGTGAGACATGTCAACAACTCATGCAACTTTGACCCCAGAACGACACTGGGAGTTAAATGTAAAGAACAGTTGGCGGAACCCTGCAAAAAGAACCTTTTCTGAAACAACAGTCATTTGAGAGACAAATGTGGAACCTTGGTAAAACAAACTCAGCGAAACCTTTGTGGAACCATGGCAAAACCTTGGTGGAACCTTCCGCGGAACCTTTTGGCAGCCCAAAACGGATCTGCCCCAGAGAACCATGGAGAGTCCGAAAGCAATTCTGCCCCGAACCTTTACTACCTTTAGTATGGCTGAGAACCCCAAAGCTATTGCTGTTGGGGAAAAAATCTTTGACAACTGACTGCGCAGCCATCATTCGGATCACACACGGAAACTTGCATCAAACTTGCATCTTCCATAAAACAACTTGCATCAAACTTGCATTCTGCTTTCTTACGAACCTTCTGTGTTATTTCACAGGCTTTGCTGAAAAATGGTATTCTTTGACCGTTGTGACATTGGCGCCTTCTCTGCGACAGAGTGCATCCAAATCCAGCACCACCTGCAAAAACGAAGGTGTCCAAAAGTCTCCATGGCCACCACTTCTGCAATCTGACGGTCTAGTGTCAATCTCTACGATATGGAATTTTCCTCATGTAGGCCTTGTGCGTGAACAAAGGTGATTTTGGATCAAAGTTCACTCCCGAAATCCAACCAACCGTGTTGGGAGTTATGAAGCATCCGTGTTTCTCCCACTTGCATCGTACTACGTGAAGTTTTGTCCTTTCGCCTCCCAACTCGGACTTTCCGTCAGAAAGCTGTCCAACGTCGTCCGGCGCCACACGCCCCGTGGATTGAAGCAATCAGACCTGAAAACGCGGTGGAGACATGGGATGCCGGTGATGTCGATGATGTCTGTGACACCTACGCAGCTGACTCCAAGCCAAGCTGCCAGAAGTCATAGAAGTAGCCTCCGATTTCTGTCACTTGAGGCAGTTTGCCTCAGGGACCAGCATCTTTATCCAAGACACTTCACGTTGACCATTTCAACGCTTCACAGGACAACAGGACAATGTCACAACTACACGCTTAGCATTCAGCTTGCGAAAAAGATTCAGCATGTCAGCATGATTCATGATGTCTTCTTGACAATTCTTGACACAAAATCACACCAAAACACAGATGCGAAAAAAATGTCTAGAAAACACCAAAACGACAAAAAAAAATCCACGTCCATCGCATTTCTCAGGACAAAAACACGGCCTTCCCTTCGTCTGGAATACCACCTCGTTCCCTTGTCACTTTTCCGAGCGGCGCAGGGGATCCCCGTCGGTGTCCGTGGTCTCCGTCCGTCGCAAGCGTCCCAGGAGCGTTCTGCGCCTGACAGTGCGGAACGGGAAATGACAATTTTTTCCATTTCATGTAGAAATTTGCATGTAAAAATGTTTATTTCCTCACAAAAAAGATGTAGGAAAAAAGATTTTTGAAAGAAACTTGTCAGAAATTCCTATTTGAAATGCATGCCTCATTTTTTGAAAAACTTTGCTCGCAGACTCGCCTGGGATCTCCCAAAGAGGAAAGAGTTTGGGCATTTTGCCTCGCAACCCATGATCTTACTGCTGGAGTGTCCAGCCTGAAGCAAACAGGATCCACAACAACTATGCTGGATCCAAGGAAAATTGTAGCACTCTAATCGCAACAAAAATCGGAGATTGAATCTGCTGGTACAACGGCCAATAATTTTGCCTTTACATTTTGTTCCCAAATATGCATTTCAATAATTGAGGTACTGAATTTCACTTGCAGTGGAGTAGCTGAATGCAGAGCCATCTTGGAATCGTCTAGTAACTGACAAGTGACAACCCTAGCAACCTTCGACAGTCGACTGTAAAATGTATCAACTGCGTTCGAATTGCTCTTCCAGCCATTCCAGATCATCGAGCTGGCACCGAAGGCTACGTGGACATCGTGACATCAATGCTAAGTTTGTGTTTGTGCTTCAGGACTTCTCCGACTTTTGAAAGGATTTCATATAAGATCAAGAAAAGGATTTAAATCATAAGGTGATGTTGGGTTTGAAATTTTAAATCCCCGTTTAAATTACCCATGTTTTCCTGGATGAAAGCATTCTGTATAGTTACAGAATCCGGGACTGTGGGATAAATGAAAGATAGACCTCTCTACAAAATCAGATGGGATATACTGATAGACTGGTGTCAATTTCATGTTCAAATAACCAGGAACAGAGCTACAGCGGTAATATCCTGTGGCTTCAGACGATTTTCACCTATCACAATGTATCACCAGTATCAGTCGCATCAAGTCATAGAACCATACCTGGCTTACAAATTAACTCATGAAGCTTCGAACTTAACAAAACATCTCCCTAAAAGATGCAATTTCCAAAATACGGGATCTCTACATAACCGCAACACATAGCATTGGCTTATGTAAGAAATCCAATGTACAGAGAATATCAGAGAATCATATCCCAACAGGCCATACTACACATCACCCTATACAAAAACCAAACCCACAGCCAATACAGCAGTCAGCGCAAAAAGCACCTCCGTTGCTGAACGAGTCAACTTGGAACATCGGGACGACTTTGACGAGCAAGACTTCCGGGAAGTTTTTGCAACAACCTCGGCACCAGAAAACAGAAAAACACTGGATGTGTCGCAAACCTGCCCCTTGATAAGCACGGCAATGCAGCCAAAAAACAAGGATAAGCGGAACGTATTTCAGCGTTGGAAAGGTTGGAAAGGTTGGAAAAATGAAAGGCAGTCTCTTCAAGCCCACCGAGTGGGATACCGCATGCCTGATGCGGTTTGCAGAACAGATCTGACACTGGACATCCATGCTGTCAAAATCGTAATGAATCATAGTTAAATTTTTGCATCTGCGAATGGTATCTGCTACCTCTGCCCTTACAAAATTCGATTTGGTGGCCACAACAAGATTTTGCAAGATATGAAACATCCTCCCAAAAACGAACGTAGACCTTCCCAGCAACGATTTGAAGGACTAGCTACCTTTTTTTTGGCATGGGGTCCTGGGATGGTCCATGTCAATTCACTGCAAGGTAATGTCAGTTCCTCCTCAGATCCGTTCATGATCCCTGTGCATGTGCATGGCGCCACATTTGCAGATGTTCTACTGTAGTTAATTGCGCTGTGTGAATATCCCGGCGTAGACTAGTAGTGCACAACAACAGACACGGAATGAGAAGCTGATCCAAATAAGGTTATCGAATTATGAGCAGCAATTCGCAAGAAGCAACGCTCAATCGAAGCAAAGGCAATAGTAATGGTAGTAGAAGCAGAGAAAAGGGTGATGAGAGCAGGGAAGGGATCAGGGTAGGAAAACGAGGAAAAACTCAGTGCAAAGATAAAAATTCCACCCAAGGTGGGACCATATTCATAACGCTGAATGTACAAGGTCCTGAGCATTCACAAAATAAGCATACAGTATCTGAAAATAACCAACACATGTGCACAGTATATCATAGCATCCAACTTTGTTTCCGCCAAGAATGTGTTTCCGAATGAATTCAATCTTGGTTGCGCAAACTACATGTTCTTCCAGGATTGAATCAATTATGTATTCTGGTCATTTTACAAATATGTTTTCTTGTCCGCCCCACTTCGATTGGATTCAAAAAAATCCAAGATGCTCGCGAAAGCGAGGGCAACAATCCACCACAAGCAACTGCATATGAACACATTTACCACGGCATGGCAATGATTGATGGTCAAACCAGCAAGATTGCTCGTTGCGGATGAACCATGGCCAAAACCAACAACCGTGACCTATTTTTTTGGAAGATCACGATTATTGCATATTTCATTCCAGAATTCCTACCCATAAAAAAATGAAAAGGTGGAATCAACATGTTCAAATGCCCGCATCCACTAAAGCAAAATCACGGTAGCATAATCACTGTCTTGTGCTGCTGACATGTTGCTCTGGTTCCATTCCTTCACGGAAACTGGCAATCAACAAATCTTGTTCAGGTCATACGTTCATCACGATACCACAGAATGTCCACCAGCAAAACACAAAAAAATGTCAAACAAACGAGACACAAGAAGCCAAGGGACCTGATTCAAAAACAAGGTGAGCCCAAGAACCCAAAAGACAAACCAGACACACGCAAGCCGATATTTAATGTAAGGTTATTGTTACGTGTCCACTTTGTCATTTGGGTCACTATATCGACCTGAGAACCCAAGCGAACCTCCAACGGCAACCTCCCTCCCTCCCTCTCCCGTATCAGGTTGTCACGCATACAACTCATCCGCCCTCTTTTCTTTTCAAACCGGCACCACACAGTAAAGAACCGGCAAAACACTCAAAAGTAGAGTTGCCAGTTTTTTAGTTGCCAGTTTTTTGCCCAAAAAATGGGACTCACTTTTAGGTCTGTTTTAGTACTTGCTAGCCAGCAGTTTAAGCTCCGTCTCTAGCCTCCTCCCACGCTCGTCCACCGCCCGTCCACCGGATCCGGACATTCGCTCTCGCTCCTCCGTCTCTAGCCTCTTCCCATGCTATTTCTGCAGCTCCCGCCCGTCCACAGCCCGTCCACCGCCCGTCCACCGGATCCGGACATTCTCTCTCGCTCCTCCCGTAATCTCCTAAACGAGAACCCAAGCATCGACGATGCTTTTGGGAAAAACATAACAAAACAAACATTGTCAAACATGAAAACCAAGGCAAATTGTTGCTCCCCTTGGTTGTTCGATTTTGCATTTTCAGTTTTTGGAAGCATTGCCATCCGACGGATTTCGCAAAAACAAAACCGGACCAAAGCACCAAACCATCAAACAGCAAACCACACAACAAACAACAACGTTCCAGTGGTATGAAACGAAGCGGGGAAGAAAGATTGCGCATGTCATGAGACCATGAGGGATAAGGTCCGTTCCTTGAAATGCCGATTCAAACAGTTTTTTGCACAATTTTTGTCTTGTAATGTCTATTTTGCACCCCGCTGGCCACATTTCCTGAAGTTCCTTTTCCCTTTTTTTGCCAATGGCCAACCCATCACTCAAATCTATAACAAACAGACATGGAGAAGGAAGCATGCAAGCAATATTTTTTGGCAAAAGATCAAAGAAAGAAACTGGAAAGTAAATATCTGAAACACAAAAATGTTTTGGTATCAACACGAACATAATCAACAGTGTTAGACAAATGTTTTTTTTTGGGTCTTTTTTTTGCGCCTATGCCGAACGTGCTCAAGGCAATGTCGGTCGTAGCAACTCTTATCCTGTTGACGAGTTAGAGTAAGGAATTAAGCAAAAAACCCAAGAGCTTCAAAACAAACCAAAGCCAACCAAACCCCCCAACCAAAACAAAACACAACACGGCGGAAGCTACCAGGTAAGATCTCTGAGTGAAAACTGCGGTGAAACTCTACGCTCAATGCCACTCAGCTCTCATGTGTGCTCCTTTAGCATGTAGTCCCTTCCTGTAGAAGACTCAAAAAGATCGCAAGTAGGGTCTCCCATCGGATCATCTCGAACATCCGGCAAAATTTTCTTCCTGACGACCCCTTGCTTTGTATGCCATTTTTTTAAATCCATTGCTGCGCTCATCGTGACGATTGTCTTGTGAGTGCACAAGCAGGTACCATAGTTAGGAACCCACGCTCTAAAAGTGAGGCCAAAGTTGAACCAACAACAACAAGCCAAACAAACCAACACAAAAACAAAAAAAACACAAACCAAACAACACAAAAAGCAAACAACACGAACCAGGACCAACATCGGTCCCACTACGAAAAAATGACAAGGCGAAACAAACAAACGGCTCCGACTCTCAGTTCATCTCCTCCAGTAAATGGTCAGGACAGCCTTTTTGTCTGCAAGCTGCTAGGGTGCGTGTTCCGGGCTGTTCGAGCTTCAGTCAACTGCAGGTGAACAATCAGAACAATTACAGGTGCTTCAGTGAAGTTCCATAACCAAAAATCCGTTTTTTTGGAGCGAGTGCCGATCTAGCTCGGGGCATGGTCGGTCAACTATTCTCTAGTTGTTGGAGAACAGGTGAAAATGCAAAAGACTAGATTCTAGATGTCCTCTACAAAAACAAAAAACAGCAAAAACAACCCAAACAAAAACAAACAAAACACCACCACGAAAATAGAAGACATCTAGTGAACTAAGTGAAACCGTGAAACTACGCTTTCAGAACTAGTAAGACCCTCGGAGCACTCAGAACCTCTTCACAACGACATAGTAATATTCCGCAAGTAAATTGGTACCCGGAGTTGCCCATTGTAGTAAGTGATTTCCCTGCATACATCCCAGTCGCTGACAAGGTGAGGTGGATTGGTTCACCCACGTGTTGGCGAATGACGCAGTCCAGGGCAGGATCTCTTGCCACAAAGTCAGTCAAAATTGCCACTCTGCATGAAGCCCACTCCATAATACATAGTGTAAATGCACAAAGCTCCTTTAGATCTGGAAGGCTCAAAGAGGATGACGGATGCAAGTCAAGCTCAAGTCCACTATAGCCAAAAAATCAGACTCTGACGTTGCTTAAAGGTACAGTTACACCAGTACCTTCTATAGACACCAACGTCCGAAAGTGTCTGTTGGTCGCCCAGTGGAGTGATATGTTTTGCACGTCAAGGGCACTGGGACCAAAGAGGTCGAGGGTCCGCGACTGACGCCCGTGTGGACAGTGAAAAGAGTGTTCAAGAAATGCTCATGGACCCCAGTACCTTGTCTTGGGCCTGCCAAGCCACTGTTCCGGGTAGGATACAACCAATAAGTCATGTCAGAGGTCCTACAGAGTGAGTGCCAGCTGGGCCTCTCGTCTGTTTGGTTGACTGGAACTTTGACTGCTATCACGTCACCCGGCCAAATGCATAGGAGGTATTGCAACTTCATTGAGCTTCGGTGGTATACAGCTTGTTAGCCAGACTCCTCTGGATGTCAAGCCTGCCAATCGCAATGACAGGTGAGAGGGAACCAGATCCTAGCAAGATGCTGGAGCAGCTTGCAACAGGAAAGCTCATTAGCCATGCAGTTCCATGTGAACTCAGACTGTCCTTGGCATTCCCGCCAACCAGGATACTGTGCCACCTGTTGTTCTTCAGTATCTCACTGACTTGACTTGACCCACCAGTTGCAAACTTGTTGCGCACGTTGTTAGGCACCCAGTCTCAACTGTCTGGAACAGCTCCCAAAGGGCTGCCTGTAGTCTGTGTCCCTGATCCAATCGCACCGTCAATTGCTCACCAAAGAAGGTCGTCAGACGGAGGAGTGAATCAAAACCTCAGACACTGAAGGACGTGGTGTGCGTCAGTCTCTACGTGAGTTAGAGCAATGGACACGAGCAGTAATAGGAGGCCGTTCGACTTGGGGTGATATCCAAGTGGGTGGAATGAAAGGGTTCCTGTCCCCGTCCACATTGTAGCTTCGAGAAATGAATGGGTGACGGATTTAACCCGCCCTCATTGGTTTTTCCCGAAAGCAGCCGCGAAGGGTTCCTTCAAAAAAAGCGTTGCCATTAAAGATTGTCATTAAGGATTGTCATCAAACATCGCCCAAAGTAAAGACTCTCTTTAAAGCTTGTCATCAAACATGGCCCAAAGTTCTGCTGAAGTGATGGCTGTCTTTAAGGATTCTCATCAAACATCGCCCAAAGTTCTACTGAAGTGATGGCTGTGTTTAAAGATTGTCATCAAAGACTGCCCAAAGTTCTGCTGGAGTGATGTCTGTCCTTAATGCTTGTCATCAAAGACTGCCCAAAGTTCTGCTGAAGAGATGGCTGT
>DF242605.1:0-16272 GCA_000507305.1 Breviolum minutum Mf 1.05b.01
TACTAGGACTACTACTACTAGGACTACTACTACTAGGACTACTACCACTAGGACTACTACTACTACTACTACTACTACTACTACTACTACTACTACTACTACTAGGACTACTACTGCTACGACTACCACTACTAGGACTACTACTACTAGGACTACTACTACTAGGACTACTACTACTAGGACTACTACTACTAGGACTACTACTACTAGGACTACTATTACTACTAGGACTACTACTACTAGGACTACTACTGCTACGACTACTACTGCTAGGACTACTATTCCTGTCAGGCTACCCAAAAGTTCGTATATCGGAAGTTTGCCACTAAACTTCCTTTGATTATATAGGTATATATATATATACACATATTTTTTGAGGACAAGAGATACATGGCGGGCACAATTACACAACCGTTCCATGAATTCTGTTCAAACCAGTGGCTCGGTCACCGTCACCAGTGACCAATGTCTTCAAGACAGTAAAGATCAGAGGACCGATGACGAGGCCGGTGTTTCTGGCACATTGAGTCATAATCCTTGGTTTTTTGTTGCCTAGTTTCGTAGCCCAGTAATGAAATGAAGCATTTGAGTCGGGAGTTGCATACTGTCATGTTCTTCATTTTCTTGGTCGGGCAAAACGTCCTGCTGATTACCAGAAAATGTTGGTCAAACAGACAATTAACAAACAACAACCATCAGCCATGGACACTGCAAGACCCACAATCACGTCATGTTCAATGAAGATTTCCGAGATCACCCCACTTTTTACAGTCCGAAAGGGGTCCTGATTAGGGTTCTAAGGGAAATCACCCCATTGTTTTGTTGTGTTTGTGAACGCACAATCCTCACTTTGTACCCAAACCCTGCGTTTCAGTGTTTCTTCGTTTTCACATGTTCCTTTCAAGCCGCATCCAAAAGGTCTTGCTCTCGTGTACTGTAATCTTGGTCCAGAAGATGATACCAGGCACGATGGTCAGCGGACCAATAAAGGCCGTGATCTGGATAAGACCCAGCATTGTCCACCTTGGGTATGTAAAACGTCTCTGAAAACAGTTGAAATGTTTGCTTGGATTTATTTTGTTTGCTAGGATATTTGTGAGATTCCACGATGAAATGCAGTGTTGATGAGCAACAAAAAAAGCTCTCGTTGAGTGAACAATCGTCTGTAAAGATGACATGAATCAATCAAAATCTCCGACAATCTTGGAGCTTTTCCAAAACTGTGAAGTCAAAAAAAATTGGAAGCCCTCATTAGGGCCCCTAATTGATGTTCACATCCACCCCTTTTCCCCCTTTTTGAAAAAATCCGAGGTACCAAACCATGTTCACATTGGGACTGGCCGCTGTCTCATTGATGAAAACCGCGGAACCCAAATTCACCAACATACAAGCGGCTGGAATCCAAATCATCAAGTTTCTGACCCATCGCCTCAATCTCAACCCAAAGGAGCTTGAGACTGGTCAACAAGCTCCGAATGGCTGGTTTTTTTAGCAGAGGTAAGCCAATAACACAAAGAGAATTTCCCGGATTTGTTGTGTGCAAATTGATGTGGTAAAGTTAGAAAAGACCATTATATAAATGGTTTTCCTTTTTCGGGGACATATGGCTCATATCACCAGTCCGCTTTGTCGTTGAATGTTGAAGCGCCAAGATACTGATTCCAATTGGTTTCATCTACCAGACTCTTGCCGGCCTGGAATTTTTTCACCAAAACTCCAAAGTGTGTGGGAAACAGTCCAAATCTGAATTGAAGTTTGTAAATCTCAAAGGACAAACATATTGATGGTGATTTTAGATTGATTCTTCAATGAGTTTATGATTTCTCATCCTTTTTGTCTCGCAAAGTACCACTTGAAGCTTTGACAAAAGGGATCCAACTCAACAACTCAGCATCTGACTGCCATTGCCATCCTGGGAGCAAATGTGAGGCCATGGAACCGTCATGGACTATAGACTTCGGATTCTTTTCCTGGTTTCAGACAAGGCACAAGCCGGTAATGATTCCAGCACTTAGGAAGAGTCCTGATTCGGTGGCACCTCACAATTCCGATGTCAGCGATGGGTTTCAAACGTTCCAGGTGACTCGCAGGTTTATCAAACATCAACCGTAGAATGAGTAGGGATCAAGATTTCAAAAAGCAGGAAATTGGACATTAGGTGTGTGGTTATAGGCGTGTATAGAACATGTACAACAGTCTCTCGCTGTAGTGAAGTGATACTAAGTGTCTAGTCACATTGAACTGCAGGCAGCTTTGTGCATGAGAGCAGATTGGACGAACCATCGGGAGAGACATAGTCCCAAAAAAAGATTTTGGCCTGCTTTATACCCATGTTTGCATTTTTTGTTCCTTTGTATGCTATCCCTGATACTTTTTCAGCTACTTTTTGTGGCTACTGTATACAATGGCTATATTATAGATCGGACGAGATCCCTCTTTTCAATCCCCCCAATTTCAATCAAAAATTTTGGCCCACCTCGATTTAGAGATAAGGCAAAGTCCAATGAAATTGGAATTTGCATCGACATTGAAATGAAACCTGCAGCGCTGTTCCATAGACCTGGGTTTTTTTTTGAAGCTCAGGGCAGGAAGCAACGCCGCAACGCAAAGATTTGACCAAGATGCCCATCAATTGAATACTCAGAGATTGGTCAGCTGAAGTGCGTACACCAAGTGGAGTCATTCCACGGCTCACATACCTCTGAATTTTTTCATTGAAAAACTCACAAATCCAACATTTTTGGAGACTTTTTTGGGTTTCTTGGACTGTCAGTCAGCTGATTTTGTTGAGCTGATCTATGAGTGGAACCTAGATTGACAAACGGAAATCATAGACTTGTCATATCAAGCTTCGACACAATACTGTAATGATACATAACAACACGTTAGATGCATCTCTATGTCCTTTGATTGAAAGATCGTGAAAAAAACATTCTGATCTTCTATCACTTCTATTCATTCCCATGCATTCCTCATTTTGCTTGCATCTTTCAAGCTCTCAACCCCAGGTCCACGGCACCATTCGTGGATGCCCCCCAGCACGAAGAAAACAACCACACCTGCTGGAGTTCCCATGAAACAAGTCAAGTAGTAGAGCCACATGGAAGAAATTCCTGTGGAAAAATCCGGAAAATCTCCAAGAAAACAGGCCTATGTAGATCCAAGGTGGAAAATGCACCACGCGAGTTCCAAAAGCGGCTTTATCCACTTTGGCACTTGCTGGAGTAATGTCTTCACTCTCGGCCTCGACAAACTGCCGGATGATGTTCTATTTGGGTGGCAGGCGTGCAATGTCATCATGAGGGTTTTGGGCTCGAACATTAGATTCTGGTGGTTTGTGCTTGTTTTCTTTTTCGACTCCCAATGCAAAGGTAGACCATATCGACATCTCACATTCAATCCCCAATCTCAGATCCCCGTCTGGTATCCTCACCGTTTCATGAAACCCAATACACAAACCAAATGAGGATTGTACATTTCTACCATCTAGAATCAAAATCTGAAACGGATTGAAACGGTCTTCTACAAGTTTTTCCGTCGGCGTGTCATCATATTTCCGTCCTTGTTGCATCCTTTCAATGGTTCCTGGAAAATGGATTATTATATTCACCCTGCTTCACAACGTATCATGAAACTCTCCGAGTGCCACGCCAACTGCGAGACGCTACCAGTCTCTAAGCGTTTCGTCACCTTGCGCGCAGATGAGAGAGAAATGACTGGAAAGTATTGACCAATCAAAACCCATCCATCTGTCACCATGTCATTCCAATTCTCAGAAATTGGGGAACTTATTTACAATCACGTAAAATCACACATCCGATGGAGCTCGCAAAAAAGTACCGAGATGACCCAGAACATCCAAGATCATCCAAGGTGTCGATCCTTCTCTTCATTCTGTCTTCATGTTTTATCCGTTCGAACACACCCAGTCAAACCACTCAGGTCAGTAATTGCTACGACTGTAAAACGACTCCCATTTCCACCTGAATCTTTTCCTGTAGGAAGGAGGTATCATCAGGATGGAAGGTACAGTCATCCTTAGGTCGTCAAAATCTGCTGCTTCAGCATTTTTCGGCAGCTGACAAAGTTGATAGGTGAACAGATATGGTGTGTGTGTGTCTTCACATAGAAATGGCAAATACAACGACATGCTATCTTTGCTATCATCCTCCCTTTCAATGTGAGGCATCTGTGGAGAGAACTGTTCGATTAAGGTAACTTTGAAGCGAAAGGTTGAAGCGCATGTATTCCATCACCAGATCATCACAAATTAACACCTGAAAAGTCCCGCTGGTTTTGCCTTGACAACTCCGATAACTGATAACTGAAAAAAAACACATGGGGGAAGAAAAGGCATGGAAAAACCATGATTTCTCGTATTTTTTACACCAAGGCTCCTCTAGCTCAGCGGCTCTAGCTGAGCCAAGCAGCAAGACAGTGCCAAGAAGCCAAGCTCGCATGGCAGCTGCCGGTCGTTTGAAACGGTTCAATGACCTCAAAGGGTCCAGGGGAAAAATGGGGGAAAAAAATGTGAAAAAAATGACACAAAACCGAAGGTCGCTGATTTTTCCAGCATTTGCATCCAAGGTACGGAATGGAATGGTTGAGAAGGGTTTTCCCAACTTTGAACACAGAATGGCAGCGGAAATAGACATGAACAACCAAGGAAGCCCTATACTCCAAAGGCCAGATCCAACTTTGCGAATGATGAAACATTGATACTGCATGGCAAGACCCATCAAGAATCCAGGTAAAACATCGAAACATCCACACCTGCAACAGGATACGTACATCAAAATCAGGAAAAGTTGGTGGATGGGCCTCTTGATACTCCCATTCCCGTTCCCTTCATCTTCTGCTGCGTACTTCCGAACAATTAGTTGCAATTCAAGCTAAGAAACCTCCAAGTCTTAGAGCATGAAAAAACAAACACCTTGATGACAACCGGTCGGCTTCGAAGGGATTGATTGGTGTGACCATTGGACCATGCGACTTGATGTAACTTTGATGCAACTTTTAGAGATTTCATTCCAGCTCACACCCTGCCTACAGCTTTTGAGGGATTGGGGTTAAGGCCATGATTTCCGGGACACCGTTGGAGGGAACGATGAGCTGAGGATCCTACACCCTTTTTGGCCGAGGAAAAACGCCATCGCCGTGGCACACTCACAAGGTCTTCAAGTCGAGCCATTGCTGCAACCAAATCTGTTAAGATCAATGAAGCACCAGGGTGAAAAACATGCTGCAGTTGGTCTTGATGTATCTTGATTCTTGTCCTTCATTTTGGCTCACACACAAAAAAGCGCCCTGTTTTTCACATGTTCAAGGCATCTGCTTCCGGGGGATCTGACGCTTCACATTAAATCAAAACGAGTGCTGCGTGCAAAGAACCTCCAGCACCGTCCCATATTGCACACAAAATTTGGAGACACGCTCCTTTGATCTCCGGCGTGAGTCACTTTTTTTCGGTAGCATTGGCTATATGATTTCAGAGCTTTAAAGAAAAATACCCCAAATTCACCAAAGTCTGAGTCCACAACAAGTTTGCATATTATATATGAGTATTGCCATCAGGTCGAAGACCTCTTTTCCAACTCTCAATGAGAAATAAATACGCCCAGCGCCGGCAAAGGTGAAGTTGCATCATTAAGCGCTGTGCAGCATGAAGCAGCTGTTGCTCTGTCAGCGCATGAAAATTGAGAATGTATCTGCCGCAACTGACCTTTGAGCAATGACAACGCCTTTGTTTTCCAATGCTTTCCAAGTTCCACTGAAGGCATGGAACAACTCTAAATGTTTAGGAGAGCTCAAAGTTGAATGGCAAGGACACGTCTCATGGGGACCTCCCTTTTAAAGACGCGGAGGCGTGTAAGTTGAGCTTTGTCCACTGGAAAGCAACCTCAAGCGATGATCCACTGAAGTGACAGAAATTTAGAACTTTAAATCCATAGTAATCATCTTGAACAAAGAAACACGATATTACAATGATTGAAACGTTTTGAAGGTATTTTAGGTATATAGTCTATAGTGCATATATAGAGAATAAATATCAACAATGATGATGTTTTTCCAATCTCTTGCAATCTTCCTTTCAGGGTTGTAAACCAAGCAACCCATCGAAGGATGTGGATAGTCCAACCTCGACGGGGAATTCAAACCGAGAAATGAGAACACACAAAAAAAGAACAGATCTGGCATATCAAGACATCTACATCTCACAACCTGTGTATCTATGGTGATTTTTGTTTCATAGTGTCTCTATCATCAATATATTCATCATATTTCATCAATCAGTTCCCCAAAGCGCTTGTTGGTATTCCAGGGAACTGTATGATCGCGAGTGACCATCTCTTTCTCAGCAATCTCAGCCATCTGCGCGCGCTGGTCACCTCAAGCAACTTCGGACCGTCCTTTTTTCGTCGGAATCCCTCCGGTTAGTCGTTTGTTTCGGCCAAGAGGCGTTTCAAGATCATCGTGCGAACCTGGCGTTTGTTTTTGATTATTTATGTTGGGGAAGACTGGATTATGACTATTATACACTATTATATACTATTAAAATTACGACATTACTTGTATGATAAACGATGTGTAGAGTGACTTATAGATGATGTTGTATCTTGGATGTATATGAGGGAAGTGACACCACTGATGATGGGGCACATCTCAAGGGTGTAGCATGTATCCCAACCTCATCTTGGTGGGTGGCGCTGTAGCAGCAGAATGAGCAACAGCACAACCATAAGATCAACACAATGACCTCAGATCAGCAAACAACATGAAAGAGCACTCACAAGCTGTAAACGACACGGTAAAACCATTCAATCTCCACTGAAAATGTACAGAAATGCTGGTGTTAAACTGGATACAAGTGGCAGATTGTACTGGTGCCTCTTCTCTACCTGCAGGCTCTGAAATAAAAAGACGAAACAGGAAAGCGTCTGTGTCACGATCGATATGAATCTTAGGTCGCTGGCCTTTTATGAGCTGTTTCCATCTGCCTGATGTTACATTTTCTGTCCTCTCGCAGCTGAAAATGTTCCAAAACATCAACTTGAAAGGGTGCAATTTTATTGGGTATAGCTGCAATTCGCATCACCTTCTGGATGCATAAGCCCACATGGCTCCAAATCAAGTTTCTGTGTGATCAAGGAACCTTCAACAAAAAAAACATGGCGAAGCAGCTTCACCCGGCTCCTGTTGGATGGCATAGCCATCAAAAGGCTTTCATTCCCCACGTTTTCATCACCTAATCCACTCTTGTTGGTGAGCGAAGCTGAGGATGTCGGCGAGCTGGTGGACAAGAAGGTCTTGGGCAATTCCAACCTCAAAAAATCCATGGACCCACTTGGAAATCAATGGAATGATTCATGAATGCATCCACAAGAATATCCATAAGTACATCCCGTACACGACTCGACGACTTTGGGCAGTATATAATATATAGATGTTATTGCGGAAGTTGGTTTCAAACATCCAGTTGCTGACATGCTTTTGTCCGAGGGACGAGGAGTTCGCTGAAATCTCGGAGCCTTCTAAAATGGAGCGAATTGTCAGAGAGATTGAATGCCATGAGATGCGATAGGTGTAATTATCTATCAAGTTGATAGCAAAATCCATCAAAATACCCATAGATTCGTGACATTGTGCCCAATTGTCTGAGGGTGATGTGTGTATACGGACATCATATGAGTAGACAAAAAGGATAAAATTAGCATGTCTCACCTGCACAAAGGCTCAGCATTGCCAGGCCAACTTGAACCTCACGGGTTCGGTTCCCGTGCCCGAAAACTCTGGGGAGATTCCGTTGGTTAATGTTTGTGGTAAGGTTTTCATATTGTGTTTTCCCATGTTTTCCAGTTTTCCCCCCTTTCAAAGATGGATGTCCAATGATGGACCCATGATCCGAGCTTCGTGCAAGCATGGCTGCTGAAAATTATGTTATCTAAGATGATGATGACAACGATATCAAGGTAGACACATATTGCTACAGATCAAAACACGTGTTTGATCATGTTCGTTCGATGTTTGTTCGTATCTTAGCTGCTTCACCATCTGTTATTAATGTTACTAGATTGATTTCTTTGACTTGAATGCCAAAGATCTACTCGTGTCAGTTGCGTCATCCTGAAAACATCCAGTGACTGCCATTCAAAGCTGTTCTGATTTGAGGCCTTAAAAGCTGATCAAAAACGGAGCTGACATAGCTGATTCAAACCCCATGGAACCGGTGGTTTCGCCATGAAATTCTGACGCAAAACTCACGACCTTTTCACAGGCAGGTCATGATCCCCTGGACTCAAACGCGGGTGAACGCGTCCCCCCTCATGACACGGCCTTCACGGAGCAAGCCAGGTTTCGGCGTCGAAATGGAGTCACGTTTTCACACAAAAACACAACATCTCAGGGTTGGTTCCATCTGACATAGTTGGATTGCATGATGCTTCCAGGAATGGTTCGGAATGGATTGAAATTCTCCTCGGCCTGTGACGTCTGTGGCGAAGGGCCTTTCAAGGCTAGGAAATCGGGATCTCCCATGAAATCCTAGTTGGTTCATATAGATTCCAATGGGATTGTTGTAATTCCTACAAGCAAAGGGTAGTAGAATCTCCTACATAAAGCCAATCCCAAAAGGATATTCTTCACAACGTTCGAGCCTTCATGCGAGTTGCTGTCAGGCTGCTGAACAGCATCCCCTGTAGCTTCTTGCTCCACGATGACAGTTTCCTCAGTTTCCTCCACATCCTCCTCTGCAGTATCTGTCACAGCATTCTCCTGCATTTCCAGTCTTCATTGGCAAATTTCAAACGCAAACTTCCAAAGTTGTAAGATTTCTATAGATTTCTAAGGTCATCCAATGTCATCCCATATCATCCAATGGAGTCATCTTCCACCCTCCCGAGGTCTCCTCGTAACAGGCAGGCCATTTCGCTGCGATGGAAGCTTTCCATCGCGGCCTGGCCGTCGAATCACTGATTCATTGATGCTGATTTTTGCCATTTTTAGGAACACCGTGTTTTTGGTGTCTCCAAAAAGTGGCAATCAATGTTTTGAAAGATTTTTTAAGTATCTCTCTTTCATTCCAAAACTTCACAACACAAATTCCAACCGGTTTGCTTTCCTAAAACCGACAAAATCTCGCCGAGGATGAAATCTCAAGTTCCCCAAACCACACCTGGCTGCAGGCCTAAGTTGAAAAGGCAAGATGCCAGCGATTATGAAGCTTCTAGGCATTGAGAGAAATGTATTTAAACCAAATGCTAATGTGAAAGTTTCATGGCATCATTTCATCGCATTGCAAGATTATATGCATCTGATATCTAGATATACTGCGGTGAATTATACTCTTTCACCAACTTGCAAAACTTTGATTTGACTGTGTCACCATCTATATTCTAAAGATGTCCATTTGTCCATTGAATTGACTTCTGAATGTCTCCACTCATATACCAAACTTCCAAAATCCACAAGAGAACACCCAAAAATGCGGAGCAGTTACGGTTCCATGGACTTGCGTCTGTGTTTCGCCTATCGGAGGGGCAAGCGAGCCCCTAAGGCCCTAAGGCTGCTTGATTGATCGATTTCCAGAAATTCATCCATCCCATCACTGTTGCCTTCTGCTCCATCCCTTCGATGTTCAGTTCAAGTGCTGCCTGCTAAACAAAAACCACTAGTTCAGTAACGAGTTGCGGTTTTGAGATTCTTTTTTCTCAGCTTGCTGCCGCCTTTCGTGCCTTCTTGGGAGAATTTTTCTTGCCGCCTGCGCAACACGTACCAAAAAACACGGCTCCACCCGTTGAAAGATGGGCAAACATCAAGGATGCCTGGGGTCCAACCTCCCTTGGTGTTTGAAGGCTTGTTGGCTTGAGCCGCCAGCATTTCCTCAAGGTTTTCCAAAAATGGTGTTCGGATAATGTCAGCCTATAAAGGACAAAAACCATTATATAGAAAATTTGCCAACATCAAAAACCCAAACAGAAATCACAAAAATATAACGTCTTCAATCTCTCCTGACGGATCTTCTCTTTCATCTTGTTCTCCTAGCAGGTGCACTTCCCCCGGTAGAAACCTCCCTGAGGTGCCATTACAAAACAGTTCCCACAGCTGTTTTGCCGCCTTCTTCCGTGCCCGTTCCTTGGTGATCAAGTTGGTCAAATTCTGGGATTTCACATGTTTTCACTGTAAATTTGCCCCACCTGTTTTTCCAACTTTTTGGTTTTCTTGTCTTTGCGAACTTTACCAAAATCTTTGTTCTCTTTCCCATCTTTGTATTTGTTCCTCTTCTCCTGGATTTCAAGCCCGCCAGGTGCCACAGGTGGAATCAGATGAAAGACATTAGAACTATATCAATTGATTCATAGAGATCCAAAAATTGAATGGCGTATTAACTGGGTAGAAGTAGAATCAGAATAATCCCATGTATGCTGCAAATAATCAGGATTTTGCTCACTCCTCAATTGAACTGCAGGACACCCACTCCACTCCTCTTCCCTAAAAACGCAGCAAAGTCCAGCAAACCAAGTCGGCTCCTCATGCGACTCATCATCGGAAGGAACTTCCTTTTCTTTGACCTGCCATTTATGGTATTAACTTACCTTGAAGATGAAAATTTAAGAATGCTCCAATCAACAAGTTTCCTTGATCCAAACATGTCAATTGTTGAAGCGTCTCAGGCACCTCCACCTCTTCAATTTCTGCTTTCATGTCTTCACCTTTCAGATGTCCATCTGGACTCTCTTCTGGGCTTTCTTCTTTCAATTCTTTCACCTCGCGTCGTAAACGTAAGACGTGGCAGTGCTTTTTTTTCTCCAAAGAAATCGTAGACATGTCGTAGAAATCCAAGTATCACACCTCCAACGTTTCCAGACACACCTCCAGTCTTTCCAACGGCTGCGCGGCCATCTGTTTTTCAGACGATGTCTTTGGCACAGCGGAAGGAGCTGAAGAAACGCTTGGAAGATCCGGTGGCGTCAACTTGGGACGAAGCGGATGGCTTGGATACTTTGGATGGCTTGGAGGGTTTGGAGGGTTTGGATTCAGCTTGGGTGGATTCATTTGCTTTGGGGACGCGCCCAGAGATGAAAGTTGGGATGCCTGAATTCCACCACTCACAGATGGAACAGCTGGAACAAATGGAACAGCTGGAAGCTGCTCATGCTTGGCTGCCATGGACAATGGAGTTTCGGGTGGTGGCATTTCATTGGAGCCAGTAAAAGCCCGTGCCACCTGATTGATCCATGTCCCAGCAATCATCAAAACAGCTTGACTTCAGGTAGTAAACCATAACCATCAAGTCTACTCCTCAGCTACTGACATTTGGAGCTCCCTTTCCAGTGCAAAGCTTCTGGATATCGATCTGCACCTTGGGCGTCCCATTGTTGTATTGATCGATGCCCCATACGCAACGAAAAGTTGAGATATCATGCTGAAGTTAGTCACATTTTTTTTGAAAATGTGCTAACCTCAGATCAAGTTCCTATCAGGATCATATCAGAATGAAGAAAAACTGCTAAGAACTGGGCACTGACCCATTTCCCTCCATAGAATTCCTTCCATTGGTTTGTCACCTTGTCCACCTGGCGATCAAAGGGGGGCCAGTGCCAATTGTATGTTCTTCCAGTGCTAAAACTTATCCTGCTACACCGACTATTTGGCTATCACACCGCACCTCAAAGGCAAAACCACACCTGAAGAAAGTGAGAGAATCTGAAACAGTACGATTCGACAAACATAGAGGATTGACTTCACATTCTCACCACTGAACAAGTTCACATGGTCCAAAAGTTCGGTAACTTTCAGTCTTTCAGTCATGTTTCTTGTTGAGGATCTGGCAAACCGCCTCCTTTTGCATGCTCTAACATGTCCTTGCCTGATCGCTGTAGATTGAAAGTGTGCACAAGTCTCATGTAATGATGTTCTTGGGGTTTTCCGGTGTGCTTTAGATTTGTCATCCGCTTAGGCAAGTTTTGTTTTATGCTGGCCTAAGTTGTGAGGAATGTTTGTCCATGCCTATAGCGTCTGTGTTATCGTCATCCATATCCGATGGATATTCATGAAAATCTTCATTGTCGTCACAATCATATTATATCGTTCTGCATCCTGCAATTTTGAATCATTAACAACCCCCCTTTTCCAACGCAATTGTTTGAGCTTCGTTGGTCCATAGTGCAGAAACAATGCAGAAACTGCGCTCAAATCCCCGCCTGTCTTCGTATCATGGATGCGGATGCTGATGGCCCATCTTTTCATGGCCGCCTAGCACGGGCACTGCTGCAACCGCTGCGTTTTGGTGTTTTGCCCTGTCCGTTTTGTTGCCACATTGCAGCTTTTACCATGAACATCATTTTGAAGTCTGTGGGTTTCATCATGTTTCGTCAGTTTTCCCTCTCTTTAAGTCTCGGATTCAATGAAATTCAAGTATAGATTCAATGTGTGCTTGTCTCCTGCCTGGTAATACATGAAGAAGCGACGTTGATCATCCCAGTAAGTTGATCGAAAGCCTGTCACTTTTGCAAACCAAAGACCCTTCACTCCGAAGTTTTCCTTCGAATCGGCCGCCTACTTGCACGGAGGAATCCACATAGTACACCGTGTTGAGCTTGGAATTCAAAAAGCCACCTGTTATTTGTGAGTTCATGGACAAATCATTGAAAAAAAATAGGGTGACGACATGACATTGGCCTCGGATGTGGACAGTGTCGACAGCAAAGGCCTCCAAAAAACCATCTCCAAAACAGAAGGGTTTCAAATGCATGTGAACGAACAGTTGCGTCCAACCACAAGTGTTGGAGTTTGAGGTTATGCAAACAGTGTGAATTTTGAAAGGTATGCTATGGTGGTATATTCTTAACATTGTGTACTGTGTATATACATATGTAGATATATATGTATATGCGTATAATATACTTTTTTATATGTACTACAGCAGATCATTCTTTGATCTCTATTGATTTACGATTATGAATCAATGATACACCTGTCCAATACTAATACGACTCAAATTTGCATGCAATAGCTTGGAGGCCGCGTAAGCATCTTTCACTGTGCCTGGCAAAACAACACCTGGAACTATATATATATATTGCACAACTATTTCTGGAAAGTATTGAAAGCGCAGGAAATCATTTAGTCAACACGAGCCGGTCCCGGGGCCCGTACCTGTTTTTGTGTCTTTGCCACCGAAGCCTCACTGCTGGCCGAACCATGTGGCTGTTCGGCCGAATGCGGGACGGCGGTTCCCAAGATGAAAGACCCCTCAGTTTCCCGACCAGGTGTGACGACATTTCTCGCTCGGAGCTTGCTGTTGCCACAGGGGCCTTGGAAGAAGAACAATGTGTTGAAAAAACACCACATGTCGCAGAAACAATGATCCAAAAGCAACAACCTCAGCCACAAGACATACTGTATCTATATGAAATTCAGATTCCGGACCATAATTACAAAAAAGAATACAAATGGTTTTTTTTCCGGCAACCCAAAACTTCCCTTGGATCTTCAACCACCGACATCACTGAGGTTTTCGACGGCAGCTCTGGGTGGTGGAAGCATCCTTCTGGGTAACGGCTGAGCAGCTCCAGGTAGCCGCGCAGGGGTCTGTTCCTTGGTGCAAACGCACCAGGCAACGACAAAAATGACAGAAAACCAGGAGAATCAGAAAGAAAAACCTGAAACCATTTGGATCATTTGGTTTGGGGAGGTAGTTTTTTTATAGAACGTTCCAGAAAGATGATGAAAGTACTGTAATATGTGTGTGTGTGTGTGTTTCAATCTTTGTCTGGATTTTTTTCTTTGGGCGTATTTTCTTTTTTCGTCCTGTAGTTGATCCTTCCTTTAAAAAAATTGTTGGTGAAAGACTAAGTTCCCAGACCACCAGTGGTGTCACACGCACTTGAGGAGCCTTCATCCAATCCTCGTTGCTGAACTCGTGCCATAGGTCACCCGGATACCTCGTGGCTGAAGTTGTTTTTTTACCTCTAAAAGGTGAATCATGTGGGATTTATGGTGCAAAAGCAATGATTTTTCACCATTCCTTAAAGGTTTGGCCATTTTTTGAGGTGTAGATTTCACTAAACCACAGCAATTTTGTGGGAACCTGGCCTCAGGTATACCAAACTTTACCTAGATTAAGATGAAGTCGAAGGGTTTCGAACAGAGCGATGAGTGTGATTGCTGCGGGACTGCAAGGTGGCCTGAATCATGTTGAAGTGTCCCAGCGTGCGTCTCTTTGGGGATTTGGCATCTTTTTAAGCAGGTTTGCTGTTGAGTCATTTGTCTCAAAAAAAACAATCTGTATAGGAAAAACATGGAAAAACACCAAAAATGTCAGATCTGAATCATCAATCGCCATTATCATCGTCGTCAACATGCCAGCACCAACAACCAGCATCTCGCAGCCCGACAGGCTCTTCTGGTCAGAGGACTGATAGGCACAGCCCAGTGTGACACCATTTTGCGCCTTGAAATCAAAACACTCCAAAGAAAGCATAGAATCAAGATGAATCAAACATCACATGATTCGTGGTATTTAACATCCGTACAACTACTATACTTGTCCGTATCAACTTCAGCCTACCCTAGCGATGCAAGTCCTATGGTCATGCAAAAAGGAAGATCATCAAACCATATCACGTGTCAAACGCACCAAAGAAATCAGCTTCTAAACTCTCCATCTACACGCACCTCTTTCAGTGTATCCAGTCCATTCTGCATTCGAGGTGAAATCACCCAACGTTCGTCCTCGCCAAATGGAAAAATTGAAACGGATGAGGGAAAAAAAACAACTCAAACTTCAAGCGTTTTTTGCATCCGCAACACCAAAACACCATCCCCTCAAAAAAAGCAACGACCACCTCCACATTGCAAAAAAAATACAAGAAAGTCGGAGACCGAGACTTAAAAATTGATGCGCTCATTTTTTGAAAGGTGAAGAATTCCGTTCCAATCAACCATGGAGCCATTGATTTCTCAACTCGATGACATTGATCGAGTCAAAGGTGGCAATGGCTCTTTTTTCTGCAACTTCTTTGGCTGCAAGCAGCTCAGCATTGACTTGGGGACTTTGAAGACAGGTTGTTGCCTTGTTTAATGCCTTCCTCTTCAAATGAGACGAAAGAAAATGTATCAACCAAGTATTTCAAAGGCGAGTTGAGTCTTGCTGTGCTGCTCAAATTCAAGAGATTCACAGTTGAAAATCGAGTTCGATAACTTTGTCCTGTTGGGTACAGGAAAACCTTTCATTCATCACTGGATACCTGGACCCCCGAAAAAAAAAATATATATCCTTCCATTTCTGCGGCAGCTAAGTAACTGAGTTCAGGGCAGCCACGGAAGTGATGCCAAGTTTTTGCAAACCTGGATCCACTGACGTCGGATGGAATGTGCTTCATCCAGCTTTTCAGCCGAGTTTTTTCACCCTTGTCACCCTTCTTAGCCAGCGTGCCGTCTTTCATCCGCGCGGCGAATTGCCGCCACTCCGAAAAATCAATACCTGCCCCGTGTTATTTTTTTCCGATCGGTGCCGGGGGTGTTCCGTCCCGTTGATGAGTTGGCACCTCTACCGGGTAGGAGGGCTCGAGTACGGATCTCATCCTCGGATCGTGGAGCTGTCCCCAACATGTCTCAAACTGATAGAGGTAAAGAAAGGTATCACAGGTCCACAAGAGAAGACAATTGTGTACCAAAATGTTGGTTTTGAAGGTTTATATACTTTTAATATAGATCTATAGATAATGTACTACAGTCTTAAAGTTGTCACTGTTCATCTATGTTGAAAGAAAAATGTCACCTCAAAAGTTCCAGCTGGATTCCTGGATCCAATTCTTTTCTCTCAGCATCCCAACTGATAAGTTGTGAAGTTCCCACCTGGGTAACGACTCAAACTCAAAGTTGGAAACAACAAGGAACAACCCAAGCCTCCCAAGGCCATCAATGGTTCAGCATTTTGGGATACCCTGCAATAACTTCAATCCTTCAGGTGATTCTGGTTGCACCTGCAGGAGAAAAATCTGGGCCATGTGTTTTTTCCATTTCTGTGATTTGAAAGTGTGCCTCCTTCGCTGGCGTCATATCTTTGACAACAGCCAGCGCCATCCAATCCTGTCGGACAGGGTCGTTTGCGGTTTCCTAGCCTTAAGATGGGGTAGGCCCTGGAAAAAAAATTTACAACCCCTGGAAAACAAATTTAAGGGTTTCACCCCCACTAACCCCTGGAAAAAAATTTAATACCCTGGAAAAGAAATTTAAGCACTCAACCTGAACCTGGCTGGAGGGGGGTTG